>JAHWFP010218753.1:50935-74031 GCA_023313725.1 Lithobius niger
TTTTTTTTTTTTTGGCGGGGGGGGGGGGCACAAACTTGGAAAACGATGTAACCTACTTGGTCTTTACACGTAATGAAAGAAAGTACAGTACTACTTTCGATTGTTTTCAATCACACGATGTGTTTTTTCTACAATTTGTTTCATTAAAGTACAAGACCAAAGCAGTTACTCCTCTCTTCCCCCACGTTTGATCCCCCCCCCCCTATAAGAAAATTACCTCTCCCTCTGATAAGTTGTGGGACCCAATACTGTATTATGAAGTACTGAAATACCAGGTATGATATGGCACATATCCTGAGTTTGGAATGGAAACGGTGAATCATTACGAGGTATTTAAGAACTGTTTACCCCAAACCTGGGAGGGGGGGGGGGCTGTAACTAAAGACTGGTGCATTTCCGGACCCATGTTTACAGGACTTTTTCTTCTTATCTTTGATCACACAGCGGACCCTCAAAATATTTGACACCAATTTCCGAACACCCTGTATAGGCTCTGCGGAATGCGATTTGTGAAAAGTGAAAGAGGGAGGATGTGCTTCTACCCCAACTCCCTCTTATTATAAAGGTGACATCATTGAAAATTTGACGGGATGCTATGTACCTCAAGTGACGATGTAAACTTTTTTTTCCCATTACCTTTACAATGGGCAGACTGGATCAGAAGTTGTGGGCGGGAGGGGGGGGGAGGGAAGTGGCACTATATAAATTCAATATCATATTGCAGGTACATTCGTTTGGTTAGATAATTGAACTAATAAGCACCTAACGCTAAAACTACGTTTTTAAACAATAAAAAAGCCGTAAAAAAAACCAAAAAAATACGTGGAAGAAAAGAAAACAAATGAAAAAACTATTTGTGCAATGTTTGTTTACTGTTTCGGCATTTTCTAAAAACGTAGTTATTGGGTTTGATAAAACATACAATTGAATAAACAGGGTTGCTCGTCAAAGCTTGCCAAACTTGTGGGAAGGTAAAAGCTGTCCCTCCTATTTGAATTAACTTTACTCCCAACAGTTATTTTCGGCCTTTTTATATTTATATGCCTTTTGTATTCATATTTATATGCCTTGGCTGGTCGGTTAAGACATGGTTTTACAGCGAAGCTACCCAAAGCGCTCCCAAAGTCTACTGCTGACCAGGCTTAGGATTTCTTGAGTCGACTCACGTTTAAAGTCAAAGCACTGACTTTGCTGGTCCATTATTAATACCACCAAAGTCGTGGCTCATGCTTTGCCGATCGCGCGCACGCAAATTCTGAGTCTCGGCTTGGATTCCCATTATTAATGCCAAACTGTTGATCCAACATCGACCTCAGACTTTGCTCACGCAAAATCGCCATTAATACGGCCCTTAGTGTACGTTAAATAAGTGGTTGTGCATGTCAAATCGTTGTATGGCCATTTACGTTCGTACGATTAAGCAGAATTTAAACAAATCATCTTGTCCGATAAATCTAATGTCAAAATAACGATCAAACAAACTCTCTCGTCCAGCACAAAATAAGTAAAGATCACACCCCTGACTTTGAGCACACAAGAATTTTGTTTCACGTAAAACAATATTAAGCGAAGCTAAATCTTGAAACTCTTTGCATTCTAATTCAAAATCCTGCTGTACGCAACCACATTATGCCAGAAAAATACACATTAGCCCACTAAAAATTAATTAAGTGGTTCTCGGGAGTGGTACTGAAAAAAATTAACGCAAGGGGGCTGTTTTTATTTTCAATTTTTATTTGTGATTTTTCAGATGTGGGCTATGGCTTTTGTTTTTTACCAAACTAAACGAAATCAGTAGCTTATATTTCGTTGTGGAATACAATATCAATGTTTTAATGACAGGATCAGCGTGCAACAGTTTCATATTTGATAAAAATCATTCTTTAGACCTAAGTTTTTAGTTGTGACATGCCTCTGAACAAGTTTTGAGGCGATCATGTGAATAGAGCAGAGAGCTGATGTGGTCGTTGTTGTATCCTTGACAAATTGGCATGTGTGACACTGACGAATCATTTGCTCCACCGACTTGTCTATTGCTGGAAACCTATTGTTTGTATTATGAGTTTTTTAGTTTTGGTCATGCCCTTATGACCTTCATGAACAACTTTTAAGGCATTTGTTGCATGGATGCTGGTATTACCAGTCTTGTGCCTCGCAGCAGTAACTTCCCGTCTTTTGCATCAGTCAATTCGTCTTTTACATTACTGTATGGCGCCAAGCTTTGGTCCAACTTCTTCCACTCGCCGGTGTGAACTGCTGCCATGACTTCCTCTAACACTGTTTTTCGTCGTTTCTTCAAGAACTTGTTCCAGCAGCATGGCTAGTGTCACACATGCCGAACTCAGAAGGTTGATGTGTTCCTCAGCTTCCTTTTGGTATTTCAGATGGATTGGTGTCATTGTGTGATGAGACAGATAATCTGATGGCCTATCTTACCAGGTCTGAATACTACTTGAAGGTCACAGGCTTGTAAATGAAGCTTCCATCTCTCTATACGTGCAGAAGGTCTTGACTTCGATCCTACTCCAAATATTAATTCTGGTGGTTAATGGTCGGTTATGACCGTACATGTCTTTCCATATATATAGATATGGTGATGCTCGCACCCCACACAATCGCAAGGGCCTCTCGTTTGGTTTGAGAGTTGCGTTGTTCAACCTCAGTCAATGCTCGACTTGAGTACGTGACTACCCTTGCATCATCTCTGTTTGGAGGAGAACACTGCAATAGAACGGCTCAAGACCTGTCGGGCTTGCATCTACAACGAGCTCAGGGCACTTGTTGGGGTCAAAATAGGTAATTGTCTGGGTTGACGACAACCCATTCCTAATTTCTTCCCATGCACGATCATGTTGTGTGTTCCAACACCATTTGGCGTCTTTGTGTGTCAGCTGTCTCAGCGGAGTTGGGATGGACGAAAAAATTAGTAATTTACCTTGAACAGTATGTGATCCTTCCAAGAAAGCTGCGTACGTCTGAAGAAGATTCTGATTTTGGTAGATTCACTATGGCTTCGATTTTATGCGGGTCTGCCGAAACCCCGTCTTTGGGAAACACTAGACCATAAAATTCTAGCTAGCTTTGTGAAAAACACATTTCTTTGAGTTTAAAGTTAGATTGAGCCCCTTTAAACGGCACAGGACAGCATACAATGTTTTATTGTGTGCCTTACGTCCTTTCCCATGAATAATTATGTCATCACTTATGTTGCGGGTTCCTTCAATGCCTGCTATGATTTGCTCGATTACTTCTTGGAACTCTTCAAGTGCAAACAAAACCAAAAAAAAACAGACTTTTTTTTAATCTATACAAGCCTTTATGTGTGACAAATGTAGTAACGTGCCGGGACTCTTTGCCCAGTTCCAACTGATGGTAAGCTTTGTGAAGATCGAGCTTTGATAAACAAGTTGACCCGTTTAGATCATATATGAAGTCATCCAATGTTGGTATTACATGTCTTTTTCTCTTAACTTCAGTATTTGGAGAGTCATGTCAACACAGATTCTAATATCTGAATTTTCTTTGGGAACAATTGCTATTGGGGATATTCATGAACTTGGTTCTTCCAGTTTCTCGATAATATCTTGCTTTTCTATGCAGTGCAATTCTTCTTTGACCTTCTCTCGGATGTGAAACTATACTCTATGGTGTGACAAAACTACTGGTCTTATCTTTCAGTGAGATGTAGTTTAACTTTATAACCAGCTAAGCATCCAACTCCTTGGAAGACACCAGGAAAACGTTTCTTGATTTCTGTTGTGGTTATATTTTCCACTGTCAACGTGTCTACGAATTGAACAAAACCAAGTGCAGCTGCTGTCCGATAACCAACAAGAGCCGTGTCTCTTGCTGACGTCACAATCATCTTTGATGCCATCTTGACTATAAGCAGCGCTGAGAATTTTCCAATCAGTGGTAATGGGTCGGCTTTATCACCGTAGGTAAAAATACGAGCATTCGTATGCCCTAATTTTACATTTGGTAAAAGTTTTAAACAATGCACTGGATTTATATCTGCTATCATTACTCAGAGTGTGTTTCCTTCGACATTAACTGTGGCACGTGGCAATCTCTCCAACTTTGTCTCAAGTGCACTCATGAAATCATCCTCACTGCTCGAAGAGGAGTAACTCTCATCTTGCAACATCTTTGCAGTAAACCTGCTCGAACGGCTATTCGTCGCTGTTGCAGTACTTGATCTGCAGTAAGCCGCGAATTGCTTTACGGCAATTATTGCAAGTTTTGCCCCAAGCTGGACAAGTTTCACGACCATCTGGATGAGGATGTGTTATGCTATACCCCCTGCACATATTTGATTTTTTTAATTTTGTCTAGACTTAGTTTGTGGGTTTGCTTAGCTTTGTGTCGCATTTTTGGGTTTGCTCCATATTGACGTCTACGGGTTGCATTAACAGAATATTCAGAACCTTTACGTGGTAACATTGCTGTGGTTGTTTATATTTCTGTGGCTTGAATATTTGACAGTTCTAAAGTTCTGCCTAGCTTTAACATATCAGGTAGTGACAATGCTTGATCCTGAATGTGTTTATGACGAAGCCTTCCAGATACACAACCTTGAATAATCTGTGACTTTATTTCTTTATCGAACTGTAGAAATTCACAGTTTTTAGCCATCTGACGAAGTCATGAACAATAAGCATCTAAAGTTTCAAATACTTGTTTTGTTTTTCTGAAAATAAACAATTCATATTCAACTTTGCTTTGTGGCTGAAAATGTTCAGTAAGCTTTTGTTTGGCTATTTCATAATCAGCATCTGTCCCATTTTTAGGAATCGTGTCAAAAGTATCTGCCACCGCATCACCAGCACTGTATAATAACAACACACGTCTTCTTGTGGCGATTGTTATGCTAAATGCTACTAAGTTAGTCTCAAAATGTCCCAACCACTTAGTCCATCTCGTTCCAACAGCTCATTGTTCAATACCTATATAAAACCCTAGGAATCTGAGCAAGGCCAATGTTATTCTTGTTGTATGTTTACGTTGGTTGACAATGACGTGGCAATTTGGTGCCTTATTGACTCAGTGATAAGACTGCGGGAATTTTAATGCTCACCCATCGAATCTTTGATTCTTCTAACGTGGATTGTTACAGTTCCTCGTCGCCACTGTTCTGTTGTTGTTTATCATTTACGAGTTTGCTAATGACTAACACATCAAACCTAATGACAAATGCCATGTTGCTGCTGCATAAGACAGAGCTTTCTTTACTGACATTTCTCTGGTGGCCTTTACCTTAACCATACTACCATATACACAATCTGGATACAATAGTCATCAGCCATCGGAAATTTTTTGTTTAGACAATCACTAGGTTTACATGACCACTTCAGAGGGATGCTCATCGTGTCCGTGTCTCCTCCGTGGATCTTGTAAACAGCCATTCGTGGTGATTTCTCCATTCATGGCGATTTCTCCCAAAGCGCTTTACGGGAGTGGTTTGAGAGTCTGAATTACATCATCTTTATTCATGTAAACACTCGCAATTGCATTCAGACGTTAACGAACGCTTGGTAAAGATGGCAGACACAGTTACGGCACCCACGTAATTTGTGCTGGTGCCATTCGAAATTCAGGTAAATAAATTAAAAATAAGTGTACATGACTTGGAAAACCACTAAGAGGGGGGGGGGGATTGAGGCTTAATGGCGCGTCGACAACTTGGTCATTAGCGCCAACCTCAGTCACAGTGCTGTGGTCCGGGTTGCCACTGCACCACACATTACAGAGATATTATTCAAACCCCTAACCTAAATCTTGTCATACATCTGTACCTCCTGCAAAAATTGAAAAACACCGGACAGGAGGACAGACTTATCGCCCAATTGACGCACAATGTCATGCGGAAGATGGAAACGACGACGAAAACCATCAAGATGGCAACAATCAACAAGGAAGTGCCGGACCGTAAGAGGCCGCCGACACCAATAACATTCAGGAGGGTCAACCCCCCGCAAAAGGAAACAGTGAGTAAGTCGAGTGTGACCAATGCGCAAACGGGCCAACACCACCTCCTCACGGCGACTGCGGCGACACGCCGAGTGCCATTCCTCAACAGTGCTTTTAATAGCTAAGACCACTAAGACTTGATTCTGTTTGTTTACTTGGGTTTAAGCTGACCTACTTTACTACCTGCAGGGTGTAGCGCAGCATGGAACGTGTCCACTATTTGCCAAAGGGAGGAAAGGTAGGAAGGTTGTCTGATCGCACCTGGCTGAATCACCTTCGCTAGCGGTATGGCCCTAATTGCGATCTTGCGGTTTGTAAACAGTTGCTGTTTTTTGATGCGCATTTCGAAGCGTATCGTTAATATGAGTTTTCTTGTGCCCATGTAAACGTTGTTAATGTCATAAAAAATTTAATGCGTTAAGAAAAAACCCATGCGTGTGCTTTAGAGAACCACTTAATTAATTTTTAGCGGTCTTAAAGGAGTATGTCCCCATTATACAAAAATTGGGCATTTCCAAGTTTTTCCAACACTACAAACGAATATAAATAGCTGAGCAAAATTCCCATTCTCACTTCTCTCCATCACTTGCCAGCAAGAGGTCCAAGTTTACTACTGGCAGTTTCTAAGATACCTTAGGTCCATTTTATTTATTAGTTTTATCCTTGTAATCTGAGTTTTTCCATTTTTGTGAACATTATAGTGTTTTACTTGACTTTCGCTTCTAAGCCATAACATTTATTGCAGGATAACGAACTGAGGATTGATTCAACACGTCGCAAATTGTTTTTTTTTAATGTGCACTCTACTGGCATTTTATTTTCGAGAAGAACAAACCAACATATTTTGTTACACCAATTCAACAAGGCAAAAAGCTGTTTAAAACTAAATTGTTATGAGCTCACCGGAGCAACAACCTTATACGTTGGCTTTTTTTACGACTACATCACACTGCTTGTTAACAATTTTATTGAAATGAAGAAATCGACCCAGTTTTTCATAATTGGGTCAGGAATGAAGGTATTTAGTGCCTTACTTTTTCTTGGAGCGATAAAACTTCTGATATTATTTTTTTCTAAAAATTATGTTCGCCAAGTTCAGGTTATAGCAGTGTCAGCAAAATGAACTTCTAATGTGCAATGTGAAGCTCGATTTTTTTTACTGTAGTTTCATTATTATCCTTTTGCCTCCCAAGCAGCAAAATGGTTTCTTCAAAATAATGTAAGGAACGCTTGGCACCTCACCCTCCCTCCATCACACGCAATGTGGTAGATTTCATGCCAAACATTATTTCCAACTGTAGTGTTAAACCAAATAGGCCCTTCATCGTGTCATCCAGGAATGGGTTTTAACTATCTGGAAGTCAACATACTTTTTAACTAGATATGAACTTTGTTTACAATTGTAACTACTTCTTCTCTGGCTAATAAATTTAAGATTTTATAAAAAAAATGCTGGGTATTTTGATGCGAGATTCTCTCACCTGATGTCTACTATCGTAACCTAACCTGAGACCCCAAGTGGCACTCCTGGTACCATTGGCCTTAGGCCTTGTAACTCTTCAATGATACTATAGAAAGTATTATAGATATAAAGCTGTAGATTATACCTTCATATTATATTATCATGAACTTATATTTCAATATCGATACTAATATATAATGTAACCTTGGCTAAGTACTGGGTCAGTTTACTGCTGGAGGGGCAGTTGGCAGTGGAGGCGCATGGGACCTTCAATGGCTCCATCTAAGAACGACTATGTGAATCAGCATTGGGTATTCCAGCAGCCTGTCAGTTTGACAGTTGGAGTCCACACCTCCAACACCTCTCCAGCAAAGGTTCAACCATACTAAAGCCAACTTCTGGAGATGACCTGAACCACTGCTAACATCTTCAAGGATTAAACTGCGTGGCACTATGAATAAAACAATGGACACTTTACGATCTTGTGTTTGTTCTTAGTCTTGGCTAGGATAGGGTTGCGTAAGAGGTGCTCAGCTAACTTCTTCTAAACTGGTGTAACCAGATATCAAGAAGACCTGCCATGCTTGCCTTTTATGCTCGGACTTGTGAAAATTGTCTTAAGTTCTGAAAATATTTGGGTCTTGTGTTTTTCTACAGCTTCATTTTGAATAGCCAGGTGTGAATATAATAGTATAATGTACCTTTAAGGAGTAAACCAGAAATTAATTTTGATATTGCTTCAGGAGGTGTGTTTTTGGTGAAGACTATGCATTATTATCAAGTGAACTTGTCTTATTTTTTCCCCTGGAAGAGTGACAGTCTTTTAGTGACTTTTATTTATTACTTTCAAATAGACCTATTATTATGCAATAGCCTAAGGATCTTAATTTTCCTTTTTTTATTCTCTATGAGCAAATCAACTAGCTCAAACCCACAGCTTGTTCCTGAACATTTTATTCCAAACCTCATTGGTAGAAATCCTATGCTAAGGAGGTGTAGAAGAAGTTAATGTTTAGAAGATTTAAGTATGGCTACCTCTACAGGAACTCGGCCACTTTCTATACTTTGTTCCACATTATGTTAGGGGATCTCAGCCTTGTTCCCTCGGACGCTTTTCCAACTCTGCGTCTGAGGTTACACGCTTTTTGGCAAGCCTCGTGGGATGGACAGAACGGCAATAAATTACGAGCTATTAAAGGCACTGTTGAGGAATGGCACTCGGCGTGTCGCCGCAGTCGCCGTGAGGAGGTGGTGTTGGCCCGTTTGCGCATTGGTCACACTCGACTTACTCACTGTTTCCTTTTGCGGGGGGTTGACCCTCCTGAATGTTATTGGTGTCGGCGGCCACTTACGGTCCGCCACTTACTTGTTGATTGTCGCAGACGGAGGCTTTGACAGACGTAGCCTACATGAACTTGTTCAGACAAGAACTGTATGACCCAACGCACCAATCCTATTTCTCAAGTGTTTGGCAACCCTTAAGCAAGTGAAACTTCTCTAATGACTTCTTTAGGAACAATACCAAAATCCACTCTGTCAGCACATTATTTTCAAGAAACCTATGCATTTTGTGGGTTCAGCTTGTGACCCATATTTACAGGGTTTGTGTAGGAAATTCGACTATCCAGTTAATTTCTTATAGGATGGTGCTCACTATGTGGCCCTAGTGCATCGCCAGTTTATCAGCATACCACAACAACGAGTGTTTTAAATTCACCTTTAATGTCAAGAAGCAGCAATTCAGAAAGCAGTAGTATTAGAAGTATTCTCCCTTTTACTAATCGTAATGGTCTGGTACTCAAATTGATTTATCCATTCCTATGCGTAAAATAAGGGTCTTGAAAACAGAGAAATTTAATGGTATTAATGACAGGGTTTTTCTGCAGTTTTTATTTGGAAAACTAAAAGAATACTAAAAGTTAGGGGAGTTAACGAAACTCAGTTTGTACTTAAAGCTGTACCATCTTGGCTTACGGGTAATATTTTTTGTTTTTTAAAGAAAATACAGCTCTTTTTTAGGTGGGACAATTAAAACAATTATTCTAAACTAGATTTCAGGGACAACCCTATGGAATCATTTTGTTAAACATTTTATTAATGCATTAAATATTTGGCCTGATACTGGTGTTAAAATTAATGAAGAGCCGATTGAAACTATTTTAGAAACATTAAATGAATCATATAGTCAACAGATGACATCATGAGATGTTAAGTGATTAATAGATTTTAAAATGCTAGGAATTTTGGAAACATGAATTAGAGAGTATGTGCTAAAAGTTTTCAGCCTGGCACATTTCCATTTCCATTTATGTTTTTAATGAGGCCCTAGCCTGATGCCATGCGTCCCATAACTAATCCTATTGCGTAGAGCTACAATCAACACAACTACCACAAGCAAAGCAAACAACACACTCAGCATAATTGACACATGATCGACAGCGCAGTTCACAAGTCCACAGCTGTCCTGCACCTACAGCGGCACAGCACAGATAACAACGGTAACAGAGGGAACAACAACAATAGTGAGTTCCATGGCAACAACAATGGTAAGAATAATAACTGTCAACCAAAATTACACGAAAAATTTATCTGTAGTGACAGTGATGTAGTAGGCTGAACATCTAGGTTACGATTGATGGAAAGAAAATATTCCCACCATTCAGAATATTCTAAGCATGTCCATTTCAGACTATTAGAGAGCTCGCAATAGCACTTTGAATTCGAATATCAACATACGATTTTGCCACTTCACTATTATCTCTTTGCCATTAAATGGGCATAGCACAGTCCCTATCTAAATTAAATAATTTCGGGTATGATTGATGGAAAGCATCGATCAATACCTTTCAGAAAATCCAAAGCATGTCCATTTTGGGCTCTTAGAGGGCTCACAAAAATAGCTCTTTCAACTTTGAACAACCAATTGAAAAAAAGAGTATTCACTCGATATTAAGGGCGATATACTTTAAATATGATTTTAGGATTCAAGCGGTACTTTTACATAAAAATGTATATCATTTTCCCGTCCAGAATTGTGTGCTGAACGTTTTTGCTTCACATTATGCTTTTGATTTGTTGACGGTTAAGGAGTTACAACAACAAAAAATCTTTTTTTTGGGGGGGGGGACCCACGTTTTGGTCTTCTACATGGAAAATAAGGTGCCTCCCTCATTGAAAAACTTTGTATTGGCCTAAGGGACCCACATGCAAAGTGTCATACTCCAATGAAGGTACGCACAATTCTTTGAAGTATTAGGGTGACCACACGTACTATACTAAAAGATGGGCACATAAACCATTACCAATGGTTTTGACACCATGAAGGACATTGAGTTAAAAGTTATTGGTAGCCCGTACATACCCAGCAATTTTGGTAAAATCAGAAAATTATCAGCTATGGAAGAAAATAAAATTGTAGTGAATGTTCATATAAATTTTACAAAGTATGTTGACTTACATGTTAGATCTCACCGAGCAATTGGGAGACTGGGGAAAGAGGGGGAGGGGCAAAGAGGCCTATTGGACTTAACACTACAGTTGGAAATACCATTCAGGGGTCGTATACGGTATTTCATGTAGATGAAGGAGGTGCCTAGTGCCCGTACAATATTTTGGAGATACCCTTCATCCACTTGGAAGGCACAAGGGCAATTACGAAACTGCAGTAAATAAATTGAATTTTAGATTACACAATAGCAGTACAATCTGTTGAGACAGGCCATAAACCGAACTTAGGGGACATCAACAACATTTTTCGAAAAAAAAACACACATTCGTTAGAAACAAAATTAAAATCTGCTGCATTACCCCTGCATGAAAGTAAGGACCTTGCTTCTAGACTCGATTATAAAAAAATAGGTAGATTTATTGTTTTCAATGAAAATTGTTAACAAGCTATGTGGTGTAATAGATAAAAACGCTGTTGCTCTGGCGAGTTCCACAAAAACTCAGTTTTAAACTGTCTTTTGCCTCGTTGAATTGGTGCAACAAATTCTGTTGGTTTTTTTTTATGTTCTTTAGTCTGTACTTAAAAGAAGGGCCGATTAATAGCCGAAATTTTACATTTTATTTCAATGTGCTCCAGTACTTGCCAAAACAAGTTAGGCCTATTCACGGAATGTATTTTTTAATTATTAATTTCCAAAATGCACAACAATTCTAATTTCTTTACACCAGTAGCTTGTCAAATAAAATCCTCTTGGGGTTAGGAGGAGTACCAACCAAAAACAAGTTACTAAATAGCTTTTGTACTGGGACTTCTGGTTCCTGTAAGCCTTTCACAGCATTCTAGCATAAAAAAATAAACCACCACAACAGTTAAAATTGACAAAAAATTAATTTAAAAAGAGAGTTGGGCAATCCTGACCAACATTGAACCAAATATAGTAGAGGACAGGCCCACGTGTAATACTTACTTTCAATGTGTACATCTAATGTTTAATACGTATTTGCCACGCCACCTTGCAGGTAAGAGGTAACCAACTTTTCTTAAATAATTTTTTTATACGAAGTTTATTGAATTGATGGCTTATTATGTTTTTGATTGTATCATTTTGTGAAAGGCTTCAAATGTTTTGAGCAACCAATGTTAAAGCTCTTTTTTACTTGTCATTAGCTGACATTCCACCTTGTCGTAAGTTATTTACCACGTGGTAGTACTTGTCGCTATTCATTCCTTTATCTACACCTGGTACCTTCCTCATGTAATTTGAGTAAGTTTGTAGTTTGTTACTATTTCGTCATCAGTTATTGCAGTTATGCAACAACTTCTTCTGTGCAGAACACCAGTCAACTACGTTATACTAAATGTTTATTTTATCAGTTTCGTACAAAATTCCTTCAAATCCGAATTCTGTAATGATTTTCGACAAACAAACGTGTTGTGAAATACGTTTAGAGAATATTACAAATTAAAAATACTACAGCCAAAAAAATTTACAAACTGCACAGAGTTGGTATGACAACATGTAGATAAAAAAAGTACCCAAACAACAACAAATGCCAATTCCCAGATTGACATTTTTGTCAAGCAGAGGGTAAAAACTGCAAAACATTTTCAAAATATGGCAAATTCTCTTTATAGAACTTTTTTGATGCATAAAAAAAAAAAACAACATTTTAAATACAAGGTTTAGCATCCTATGCTATAATTCATGTTTAAACAGGTTATGTTTGCCTACCTTTCAGTTGCAAACATCATCAGAATCAGTACAATATTCAAAATTAAGTAAAGAAATAGAACATTCTTATCAGAATCAGTTTGATATTCAAAATTAAGTAAAGAAATAAAAGATTCACGTCACAATCAGTAGGATATTCAAAATTAAGTAAAAAAAGATTAGATTTTCATCTGAATCAGTATGAAATGTACAATTAAGTAAATAAGTAGAAAATTCTGATCACAATCAGTAGAATATTCAAATTTAATTAAAGAAGTATAATATTTTTCATCACCATCAGTATGATATTCAAAAGGAAGTAACGAAACAGCATGACAATTTTACCCAGGCACTGTTTAGGTGCACTTGTATTATTTGATGATCCATTTGGCTTCAGCACTGGTTTGTGTCAGGTATTACCAAGATGCAGACTTACACCGGCAAAGGTAAATGTCATCTTTTCTTTGAAGAATGAAGATGATGATGGAGCTACTGACAGGAATGACTTATGGAATTCTGGAACAGTTTATTGCAACAACGTCTACTAAAAAAGTTTCAGAGTATTAATTTCTCGCCAGGCGTACTGCAATTTCACAGTGGTGTGCCTTCTGTTTCACCTTTCTGTCACGTACATTCATTCACGGTGTTTGGGATGAGCTTGTGAATTACTAGTCTTTTTAGCAAATCTTTGCAATTTTAACAATACATTTCAAGTCGTCTTCTTTACCTGTTGGTTTCATTTAAAATTCATAGAGAGACTCTTTCGATTTGTGAAAAAAATAGAGGAACTTTTAAAAATAAAACATTAGTGCTACTGATGGACGACGCATTTGAGTCAGCCCAGTAACCTTATGTTTGCTGTAGTGTTAGTTCAGAAACTTTAATGTATAGTTTTGTAAATATTTCATTATAGAAACGGACACTCGGGTTTTCGTGTCAGAGCTGGCTCAAATAAGAAATGGGAAACTGGAGGCACAATGCAAGAGGCATATCTTAAGCAGGTATGTAAAGCAAAGTATTTCTCACCTATAACATAATATATATGTACAAATTCAAAACATTACTAACCTAGTGATATAAAATATGAGGTGATTAACTACTGTAAATTGATGGGTCAATTTTATTATCTAGATTAATTATTTTTCTAAACTACCCCATTTAACATATTGAATATGCCTTTCAGTAAAAGAATGTGCCACAATTTTACGATTGTAGTCATTATGATTGGCTAATCGTTATGATTGGATTGTGTTATATTGAACTTCAAACTGGGTCATTTCATTATGATCATTACTAGGACAGAGGATTTGGCGCTACTGTAGGAGGCACGAATATATGTTAAATTTAATTAACCTTCGTTTTAATTTGATTTTACTATGCAAGTCAACTAATCAACATTAAATATCTACGTGCATTTTTCATTCAGCTAAGTTTGGCCTTTCGTATTTCTAGTGTGAAGCGTTTTGCTGGCCTTTTTCACATTTTAGCTTTTTTTTCCAAATAGGCCTATCATTTAAATTTTAACTGGTTTTCGTTTGTGCCAATATTTAGTTTTCATTTTGTTATTTAGAGCCTCTTTCTGTCTACCATTCTAAAGACGTGCGCAATCGCCGCCGGCTTAAAATAAAACATATGGCTCCACAATGGCGTTACGGACACTATGGTTTTGGGCCCTTTTGATTATGGTGTGGTTCGTATTGATCGTGCATCACGCGCAGGTGGGCTTTTGATTTTGTATCGCAGAGGCTTAGCAGTGGTCCTTGATGAGATCGCGCAGGGCATCGAAGCAATTTCAATACTATTACCAACCCTTAAACTGATCTTTGTTCTTTGTTACTTACCAAATAGTTACGTTGACTCGGCGATTGAAGGCCTTAGTACTTTTAGACCTAACTTTTCAGATATTCTACTGGGAGATTTCCATCTTTCTACAGTAAATTGATCCTACTTAACAGCAACTGATTGTCATCATCGTATGTTTCTGGGAAAATTGCTCACCCTGGATTACATCAACTTGTGACCTGCCCAACTCGTGGAGCGAACATCCTTGATTTGGTTTTTTCTCAGGATGAACGCTTAATTTTCAACCTTTCAGTGGGCGACCATTTAGGGTTCAGAGACCATAACATGATTGTCTTCAATGTCCACTGTGGTTTTTTCTCGACTACTTACCAAAATGCTAGTACTATTGGTAAAATAAATTTCGATTTACTCCAATCTTGCCTTAACAATTTCGATTGGGACACGTCTCTCTTCAACATCTTTCCTTCGGTTGACCAGGCGTGGGACTGCTTTCATCGTTTTTTTTGGGAAATCTTGTCACTTTTTGTAGGTCGGCGAGGCGTCCTGTTGTCACAAAGAGGTATCCCCCCCCCAATATTTCTAAATTACGTCGAACAAAATTGAAATTATGGAAAAATTATAAACCCGACCCTTCCAGCATTTCCCTTTTGTTTCGTCTTTACCGTCAAAAAACGGGTACAGCCCAGACTCTACCTCCATTAAAATTTGGCGAAACCTTTGTAACAGACAACAGCGACAAAGCCGAAACCTTAAATAAGATTTTTGCTGCAAACAGCATTGTTGATGACGGCTCTTGTCTTCCGGACTTCCCCGCACTCGACCCTACTATTAGAATTTGTGAACGGGGGGGGGGGGGGAATTGAGGCTTAATGGCGCGTCGACAACTTGGTCATTAGCGCCAACCTCAGTCACAGTGCAGTGGTCCGGGTTGCCACTGCACCACACATTACAGAGATGTTATTCAAACCCCTAATCTAAATCTTGTCATACATCTGTACCTCCTGCAAAAATTGAAAAACACCGGACAGGAGGACAGACTTATCGCCCAACTGACGCGCAATGTCATGCGGAAGATGGAAACGACGACGAACACCATCAAGATGGCGACAATCAACAAGTAAGTGGCGGACCGTAAGTGGCCGCCGACACCAATAACATTCAGGAGGGGCAACCCCCCGCAAAAGGAAACAGTGAGTAAGTCGAGTGTGACCAATGCGCAAACGGGCCAACACCACCTCCTCACGGCGACTGCGGCGACACGCCGAGTGCCATTCCTCAACAGTGCCTTTAATAGCTCGTAATTTATTGCCGTCCTGTCCATCCCACGAGGCTTGCCAAAAAGCGTGTAACCTCAGACGCAGAGTTGGAAAAGCGTCCGAGGGAACAAGGCTGAGATCCCTTCCGAGAGGGCCAGAAAGGGCCCCTTTTGCTGCAGAATCCGCTTGCTCATTTCCACCTATCCCAACATGGCCCGGGACATGGCCAACAGGGTGACTTTTCACCCTCCAGGTTAAGCACAAAATCAACAAGCTTAAGCCGAGCCATGCAGTGGGTCCCGACGGGTACTCAGCATTTTTCTTCAAACAGATTGCACAGGAAATTAGTTATCCTTTAGCAAAGCTTTTCAACCATTCTTTTTGTACGGGTGTGGTACCAGACGTTTGGCGCTCTCACCTAGTGGTCCCAGTCCTTAAAAAGGGTGACTCCTCAAACCCAAATAATTACCGCCCCATTGCATTGAATGCTGTGCCATGCAAAATCATGGAATCAATCATCAGAGATGAGAAGATGAAATTCCTGCTAGCGGGGTCATTGATCCATCCTGACCAATTTGGGTTCATGCCTGGTCGTTCTGCAACTTACCAACTACTTATAGTACTCGATCTCTAGACTTGTGCGCTTGACTTAAATGTTCCCTCTGACACTATTTACTTCGGCTTCCAAAAGGCATTTGAGTCTGTGGTTCATAGTAAACTTATGTTCAAATTGCAAAAAAATTGGTATTAGCGGAAATCTCTGGCGATGGATCCTTGCTTTCCTATCAAATCGTTCGCAATGAGTCCAGGTGGAAGACTTGCTCTCTTCGTCAACAAACGTTATTAGCGAAGTCCCCCAGGGCTCTTTGTTGGGCCCACTCCTGTTCGTTATGTTCCTAAATGATTTACATTGCTCCCACCATGAAATCTCTGTGTTCAAATTTACAGACGACTTGTAGCTTGGATCTACGGTATTAACCACTGGAAATACTCTTGCCCTTGAGACTGAAATAAATCGTGTTTCGGAATGGGCTACTAATTGGCAACTTCCTTTATCTATACTTAAATGTAATGCATTCCATGTTGGAAATTCTAATCCATGTCACTCCTCCTTGTTAGATGGCACCGTTTTGCCCAATGTGGAAGAGGTTCGAGATCTTGGCATTTGGTTCACTCCAAACCTAAAGCCTTCTCTTCATTGCTACAAAATTACCGCAGCGGCATTTCGTCGGCTTGCTGTTGTAAATCTTTGCTTTACGTCGAGAAATCTTCGTATAAAGGTTTGGGCGTTCAAGGTCTTCGTGCGCCGTCTTTTGGAATACGCAACCCTCGTGTGGTTCCCTCATTTGCTGAAGGATATTGATTTAATGGAATTGGTTCAGCGTCGTTTCACGAAAGGTTTGCCGGGTTTATGAAACTTGTCTCCTGATGCACGTTTGAGTGTTGCAGGGTTGGAAACACTTGAGTTGCGAAGATTAAAATTTGACCTTCTATTTAGTTTTAAAATTTTACAAGGTTTTCTTTCTGATGATTTGCCATTCTCCGATGTTCGTTCTGCGAGTGTAACTAGAGGTCACTCTTGGAAACTTGAGGTCCCCCAGTGTAGCTTTAATTGCCGCAACGAGTTTTTTGCGATCAGAGTGGTTCCGGCTTGGAACTCATTGCCGGAGGAGGCTATGTCCGCTCAGACTGTGTCTGGTTTTAAACGTGTGCTGAATGGTCTTCCCCTCACCAACTTTTTGAAAAGGAGGTATTAGCCGACCTACTACTGTTTTTGGGACTGGTGTTAGTGGCTACACAGCCCTTCCATTTTTCCTCCACCTTCTGTGGAAAACTCTATTATTATTATTATTATTATTATTATTATTATTATTATTATAAAAAATTATTTAGAAAATCGAAAAGCAACAGTCAAAATTTTAGATGAATATAGCTCTCGAAATGAAATTATGAATGGGGTTCCACAAGGATCAGTTCTAGGGCCTTTATTGTTCTTAATATATACAAATGATATTAGTGCGTGTGTTGACAGAACATTAATATATTTGTTTGCAGATGATATGATGCTAATATCCATAAATTATATACGAGAAGAGATGTTGGAAAATTTACAATTTGACTTTGATATGATAAATGCATGGTTTATAGAAAATGAAATGTACATAAGTGAAGAAAAATCAATATATATATGAATATAACAGTACCAAAAATGAAAGTAAATGAAGGAAGTGACATAATAGTACATGGAGAAAATTGTAAATTGATGAAATATGGGAAAGATAAGTTAAACTGTCAAAATTCATGTAAAAAATTAAAATTTAAACAAAAAACAAAGTATTTGGGAATGTTAATAGATTCACATTGGAATTTTAAATCACATATCCTAATGATAATTGATAAATTAAGATATATATTAGCAAAATTATACCAATTAAGAAATGTTTTAGATAGTAAAAACAAAAAAATAATATATGAAGCATGGGTAGCAAGTCAAATACGATACGGTTTAGAAATATATGGTTTTGCTTCAGAATATTTAATTGAAAGATTGCAAAAAGTACAAAACAAAATTGTGAAGATATTATTTGAACAACCGCAGAAAACAACAGCTGAATTATATAAGGAAAATAAAATCTTAAGAGTATTAGAATCGAGAGATTATATGATAATAATAAAAAATTATTATATAAATACAAACAAGATATACAGTATAGAAAAACAAAGCAGACTCAGATTAAAGTCACAAAGATTTCAAATACCAAAATGGAACAATAAATATGGCCAGAGAAACAAAAAATATTATATTCCACATATCTTTAATACCATACCAAAAGAAATCTTAAATAGTAAAAGCATAAGTGAACTAAAACCCAAATTAAAAGTCTGGCTTTTAGGCAACAAATAAATTGAACAATTACATTTCAATTTCTACTAAATACTGTTTCATAATGGATGTGGTGATCATGTAGCGAAACTTGTAACTTTGTGTAATGATACATGTTTGTAATTAGTTGGCAAATTTTTTCTTTTTTTTTCTTTTTACTTTTTTTCTCTGTATATTGTTGTAAATAAGTGTATTTTATATTTATTTTGTATTGCTGACTCATACAAGTTGACAACAACTTCGAGTCAAGTGAGCAATAAAATTATTATTATTATTATTATTATTATTATTATCTCTGGTTGAGCTGGAAAACAGCATGTTGCCGCCACTAATTCTTACATGGTTTATAATCAATGCAAAGTATTTTTCCAGTACTAAAACTATTAAAAATAACGCATTTAACTGCAAGCCAAACAATCATCAGTAATGATAGTTTTTAATAGAAATCAATATGTTCAAAAGGTTGACGGTGTCACTGGTGTATAGAACTTGGCGAACTCTAATACCAATGACAATAGTGAAGATACACCTCTCTCACGAATTGCAACATTACTAACCATCACAACTGTATGTCAGAAGCCGTTAGCTTGTGTGTGAGGATAGCATTTAAATAACTGCAAGGCTCTCATAACTTTCAGCCCTAATTTTTAGCTGCCTTTTTAAAATCGTGCATAGCAACTGCAGAGAATTCTGTTAGAGAGTAGCCTTATGCAACATGGATTGAGAGTTCAAGTTACCATAGAACCGAAAATGTCGAATGAAATGAATGTGTGCTTTTAATGAAATTCTTCTGGTTTTAAGATTGTTTACCTTCTTGTAGTGAATAAAATTTGATAATCGAATGTTATTATTTCGTTAAGAGGGAAAACACTGTGATTTAAAAGGAAGTAATGACATTTTAATTTTTCGTATATTAGAAGGTTCAATAAATTTAAAAAAGAGTAATTTTGTGTGTTATTACTGTTCGATTAATGGAAAATTCGAGATCAACTGCTTTAGGGGGTGTCAAGCGATGTATCAAATTTTAGTCCAATCCGTCCCTTCGTTGGGGCTCCAGTTATACCATGAAAGTGCAACGAACTATCGTGACCAAGATTTTGCAATTTGCTGTCCGTTACACGCTACGCTACGGTCACTTCACACCACCAACAATTTCTGGAGGAACGATGTGGTTTTTAATGAAATATTACTTTTTGTGTGCTTTTTATAGGATACTTTGCATTACAAGCATCTGTCACTTTCAACAATGTGAGTGTGTTCTTCTTAACTTTTCGGGAGATGGTTCACTTTTTAAAAAAAGTTTGCTTTTTAAAGGTTGCTACAAAAGCGTAAAAGTGAAATTTAAAATTCAACCTGCTTTCATTAAAATGTATTAATTATCCTTAGAAGTAGGCTGTATTTAAAATATTTTTATCGTGTATTTGGTACGTTGTTACTGTAACCTTTTTAAAGACTAGTTGAGGTTGTCTACAACAATGCTCTTTACTAGCACAGAAATGTCCTACTGAGCTAGCGAAGAATACTCTACCAGCGTTCTTTCCCTAACACAAAACTCCTAAGTACATAAAATGTTAAAGTAATATGTGTTGTTTGTTGTACTTTGGACATGTTAAAGGCATTTATGTAGTTAAAACAAATAAAAATTCCACCAATCACGTGGTCTGGAACCCTTATAATGATCAAATTCTAAATAATATTCGGCTTCTTTTTCATAATACATTACGACCCACAGACTAATGTTACGTTTACCCACTAAAACTTTGTAAATTGATATTTAGTACGAACATTCCTCATACTTTTGCCCAGTGTTCGTAGCAAGCCTCCCCAAAACACATTATCCAATTGCTGCGCAAAAAAAAACCAATAAAATGAGCCCACTTCCATAGATTGCACATTATAAAATGAAATAAAACTAAAAAAAAACTGATTGCTAATAAAAATGAAGGGACAATTGAAAGATAATAAAAGTGTCGACACGTCTTAGCTTCCTAAATACTATTCAATACATTGATTAATCGTAAATGTTCAATTTTGATGAAAATTACTAATTAGTTTTAAAAGAAAAGCGCTTAATTTTAAGAATCGCTATGTGAGATTGTTGTTTTTTGTGACAAATCACTCACAATAAAATGGCATTCAAAGGCCATGGTCCTTGTTAATATATTCGTTTTAAGCTGTAAAGGTTGAAAATACCACAAATACCTAATTTTATTAGCCTATGTCAATACTTGGGGAAACTATCGTTTTCAAAGTTTGATTTTTATCATTGAATTTCATGCTGAGGCTTACATAAGGACTGCTATCGCGGACTTTGATAAAGGTAGCGTTCTGTGCAAGAGTAGTTCCGAATTTTCCGTGTAGGAATGGAACCTCATATTATAAGTAGATGCGAAGATCTGTGTCTTCATATCAGGAGCTTCTAAAGCCGTACATGTCCGGAGGACGTAAGTGTACAGGCTTTAACAATCAGTAAATATTCTATCCCTTGTCATAAGGTCGTCTGGGAGAGAAGCTGTTGGTTTCGTTTCCCGGCTCCTAGCCAGTTGATTCAACGTCCGTAGAACCTTATCTCACCAAAGCCGGCATCAACATTCTGGCAGGTGCGCCAACGAGAATTCAGCCAGGAAACTAGACGTGTGATTGCTAACCCAGCCTAGGATTATTAGTTGTGTGGGATGATGGACACTTGTAACAGACGGCATGCTTCATCAGCAGTGCAAATCGCGTTGGAAGGCGTGCGGCACGATTGCAGTGAAAGATTCAAAAGAACGGAATTTGTGCCGGTGATGAAGCACGAAAATTGACGTTGAAACTGAAAAACCTCACTAGTGGGTCTCCAAGCTGTGGCCGTTTGGACTCGATCTTACAGGGAAGCAAACGTAGCTGTCCCACTTGCCTTATGGTCGGTAGGTCTATAAGGGCTTGAGCCTGTTTCAAGAAAATATTCATTTAGGGATTAAATTCAGTGTGTGGCAGCATTCGTTTGGTAGGTTTTCTTTTCTAGCAATCCAAGGCAAACTGAACGTAGCCTACAACATCGGAACTAGTAGGTGGCTTTATAAAACTCAGCAAGGAGTGCCAGATGAGCATCCCTTCGTTGCGGCCATTTTTTTCTGCCGCTTGATGCCGATGTTTTGATGAGGGTGCTTGTAGAGCGTGAAATCGCCTTTCATGCTTCTAACACATACTACGGTGAGAATGACGCATCCTCTCAAACAACTAATAATCCTAGACCCAGCCAACCTAACCTTGAAGAACCATTCTCCTTCCTTGTTTACCAGTCGTGGATTTCTTTTGCACGCATTTACGCCGAATGCCTGAAGTAATGGAGCACGAGGGGTATTTTTTGCACTTATCTAGTAGGTTAAAACATACACAGTGCATATTCAAAGTGGATTATCACAGAAATAGTTCCGACTAGTCATTTCACGTTTGGCCGAATGGAGTCGCGACCTAGAACGAGAAACGGAACATACAATAATTATTAACATGTACACTCTGTCGTGCCCTACGGTGTATTCAATTTGTTTTAATTTAATATAATTTTATTTATATTTCTTAAAATTTGTTTTGATTCATTTTTTAGCATTTATTTAATCAATATTTTGTTCAACACTTTTCATATTTGCAGTCGGTGATTTACCCACAACCATTTAGTCCAACCAGGGATATTGCTTTAGGAAAACTAGATAAACCATTCAGACTGACTCCTCAGGTGGCAACTATAAAACTGAATGAGTATGAAATGTTAGAAAATGAAGAATGCATCGTTACTGGATGGGGACTCACATCTTATCCAGGTGAAACAACGTTTGGACTTCTATTGACACAATTTTTAACAATTAAATTTTTATGCTGTATGGCAAATTCTACTGTGATTGCATTATAGCTCGGATTTGTACATTAGCTCTTTTTATTAAAGAATATTGGTTTTTATTTTGCTGTTTCCAGTGCAAATTCGGCATTGACTACCAGAAATTTCCGGATGGGTTTGATACTAAGAAAAGACAAGATTATTTTTTTGTCTTTTTTAATTGAAATCATTGATGGTTCAATGAAAAACTATGTTCTGAAAAATAGTACAAAAGTATTCATAGGTCTGTTTCCAGGACCATCATCTTGGTACAATGACGTCCATTTGAATAATAACCGGATGGGTATATGGCATTCAACAACAACAACAACAACATTCTACACACATTAAAATAGCGGTCAAAAGGCCATAGGTCTTTTCAGACCTACGTTTTAAGCTTTAAAACTTGAGCATCAGTTAATTGTTTTTATAAAAAGGGCTATTACATGGCATAATTTGGGCTAATCCTACACATCGATCCAAAAGCCACTAAATTTGGTACACGAGTCAATTATTAGCCAATAAATCGAGCTATCTATGGAGTCCCTCAAGGTACCCCCTAACCCCCTTTCCTGCACTCACCACGACACTCACCTACTTGAGGTTATTGACCAACAAATTCTTGATGATTCTGCTAAAACATGAATTGGTACGCTAGGCATTCTTAGTAGTACAAATCAAACAAAAAAGTGTTGGTCATCAGCGTCAT
>JAHWFP010218755.1:0-13805 GCA_023313725.1 Lithobius niger
AAAAAAAAAGGATTAGAGCCCGTATCCCCATAATGACAGCTGTAAAAGCACACAATAAAAACGGATTAGACTTCACTCGAACGTAATGAACTATAATTTGAACTCCAATTCCAGGGAGCAAGGACTGTTTTTACTGAATGGTTATGTCAGAAAGTGAACGCAGTTTGTGTTTGAAGTGTTTAATGTTTGTGTGTGCGAGTGCGTGTGTGTGCATGCGTATGTGTGTGTGTGTGGGGGGGGGGGGGGGTGCGTACGTGCACAATTAATTTCAGTATTATATAAGTTTTTTTATATTTGTTTGTGTTTGTTGCTTTCTATTTTAAGTCTGTTTCGTGTGAGTGGCTGTATGTGTATTTTGTACATTAATAATTTGTGAAACAAGCAGACTCCTAGTTTAGGCATTTTTTTGGCCTGTGTTTGTGTTTGAATGTTTCTGTTTTAGTTCTAGTTCTTGTGAGTAATTGGGGTGCTCATTTCGTGTATGTATTTTTATCTTTCGATTTTGTAGGCGTTTTGTTGTTTATGGCGTCTGTTTCGTATGTGTTTGTGGGTTTAGGTTTTCGTTATGTTTCACGTGCGTGTATATGCTGTATTTTTTGTGAGTATTTTTTGTGTGTGAAATAGCCAACGGTTTTGTTTGTTTGATTAGTGATGTACATGTACGCGTGTGGATGGAGGCTGGTATGTCACAATCCGTGTTTCCTGGAATTGGAGTTCAAATTATAGTTCTTTGCTTTCGAGTGAACTCTAATCCGTTTTTATTTGGGTACTTTCACAGCCGGGTGTTTGGGCATACGAGATCTAATGTTTTTTTTTGTTTAGTTAATTTGTCTGATTTTTTTCGCTTCCTTTTTATTGTAATTGCTACGGTCTGGTCTATCATGAGTACGGTATGACCACTGTTCACCAATTTTTGCTTGCGAAAAAACGGGAAATTAGAAATGCGTAATTATTCTATGTCGATTCGATTCTATTCGATTATTTGATGGCAACCCATTAGCAAGTGTCTAGATTTAGCATGTTTCTTCTCGATGGATTGATTCTGCATTGTTTCCAGCAGCTACATTATTGGGGTGATTCGTTCCGATGTCGCGTTGCCTGGGCACGCTAGTGCAATGTGTTAATTTTAAGCCTCGTTCGTAAGTTTTAGGAGAGAGTGTATGGCTTCTAGGCCTTTTAAACTCCAATAAAATACAGTAATACAGTAATTATCGGGGCAAACAATTACGGAAACAATTCAACTGGCCTCCCGAAGTCGGCATTTAAGAACTAAACAAGCCAATCACTAGTCATGTCGCTTGCTCGATTTTGAGCACCTTAAGCACCCTGAGGTTTTACACTGAAAGATTTAAGTGGATACCAAGATCGTTTTTTGTTTCTCAACAACGAGTTAACCACATTTATTTCAGAACGGTATTTATGTATCTGAAGCCCTGACCCTAAGCCGCACGGTCTCCTAGGGCCCCCGCGCACACGGCGACGAAGCCGCACGGCCAGATTGCTGCGGCCAACGAGAATGCTTACGGTATATGTATAGCAACGCGAACTTGGCTGCTGCGGCCACTGGGATCCCGAGCGGCCTACAGGCGACCACAGGGTGACTTGCTCCGTATCCATTTTTCCCCACGTGAACGAGAATTATCAAGGGAAAACGGACGTGGCCGCGCGGCACGTCGCTTTGTATTTTGGCCTCTACGACCACTGGCACTAGGCGACCAGGTCGCGTTGCCAGTGGTTGTCACGGCCAAAAAACACGGCGACGTGCTGCGGAGCCACGTCCGTTTTTCATTGAAAATTCTCAATCACGTAGTGAAAAATGAACACGGAGCAAGTATAGTCGCCCTGCAGGTCGCCTGCACGCTGCCCGGGATCCCATTGGCCACCGTGACTGTCTGGCCAAGCATTCTCATTGGCTGCAGCGACATGGCCACCATGTGCGCGGGAGGCTTAGAGCTACTCTATGCGGGGTCTCGGACCGAGTTCCTGCTTGAATAAAATTCAACTAGTTGTTCCCCAGCGTAACATACGCCGGTCTAGATGCTTCCCGGTGATTGAGTTTAGTTTGTTTATTTAAAGGACTTGGCCCGTAGCCATGCGCCCTACAACAACAACTAGCAAACTTACAAAACTTACAAACTAGACGCACAACATGCCCACATTGTCCTTAGTCCACATGTCCACATTGTCCATAATCTACTATTATACAACCACATCATCTCAGGTCAACTTGCTACCACTGGAGTCACACTAGGCTCCATACTAGGCTGACTCAACTCGGCTCTAATAGTCAGCATTACTGAAGCAAAAGTGTTTGTCAGATCGAATAACCGTTCCCATTGTCGGCCGCACGCCCTTTTTCTTTGCTACCGTGACAAGAATTAATCCGCTCGCCCTCTTGTTGATTGTTCTAGGGTAATAGCCAGCATTATTGAAGCTTCGTTTGTTTAATCATGATCCCTCAGTGGTTAACGCTCGTTAAACCCTTTAAACCCTTTAAACCCTCAGCGAAATATTGCTCATAAGCGAACTATATAGCCACCCAAAAGCAAAACTGGTATAAGAGAAGCTGCCAATCAAAAAACAGTCGGCCTTTCAAAGTAGTGATATCATTCAACCAGGGAAAGGCCGCCAAGGTTAATACTGTTAGCCAAGTTAATCGCACCATACTAATAGTTCGAAAGTTAAATTAAAACTAGAACACTGCTACTGGCGGTAGCAATCTTCAATTTTAAAATTCTTTTAACGCCCAAAGTATTATTAGGTGCGATTAACTTGGCTAACAGGATTAACCTTGGCGGCCTTTCCCTGGTTGAATGATATCACTACTTTGAAAGGCCGACCCTTTTTTGAAACTTGGCAGCTTCTCTTATACCAGTTTTGGTTTTGGGTGGATATCACTACTTTCAGAGGACTGTAAATGAAGAAAACATCAGACGATGTCATCGTCATCTGTACATTTTTTGTCTGGAGAAATTTTATGTCTATAAATTTTCTCATTCATAACTTTCACCTTTGCCATTGCCCAATTAGCCGTTACGTCAGTCAAATTGACACGGTTTGACGCTGATTTTCGTTCGCTTCGTTCACTCAAACATCGCATCCCTCCTCACTTGGCCCTACCTCGATTAACGTTAATCATTCAATCGCTTAGTTACCATGGTGTTCACGAACACTTAATTGTCCCTTTTATCGTCGTGGGGCAGATAATTTAGTTTGGATTCGTGAACCGTAACAAAAAACTGACCAGATCTTTGTAATAAAAAGATACTCCGTCTCTTAGTGAACCATTCCATTCTGTATTTTTATTTGAGGCCTGAGCCTAATGCTATGCGCTCGAAACCTAAAAGAGATACACAATACATCACCTATACCAACTATAGTGAACCATTGTGAATTCCATTCTTAATTTTAATTAAGGCAGCAGCCTACTGCCATGTGCCCCTTAAAACAAAAGGAACTACATCAAACTCACAAAGCTTACACAACCTACCCAGAACTACAACTACACAAATATAACCTACCGTACCACGTCAACACAATATCACTCAGCTATCGCCGAACTGTCGTACAATGACACTACCACACCCAGTGGCGTAACAAAGTGACTCTGGGCCCATATGCAAAATTTATGGTCGGGCCCTCCTCCCAAAATCTTTGACCTTTTCGACTGTCTTGGTCCAAATGAAACACATATTCTACAATGTTTGGTTTACGTTACCCGAACAACCAAAAACTTTTCAGCCCAAAAAACTGTGGTATGTTTTAGCCTACTTAACTGTCGAATTATTATAAACTGCTTAGTAGCTTCATATTTACATTTATTAAATGGAACTTGGACTTACTTATAACATATAGCACTTTGAACATGAACTTTACATACCGTAGTTCGTTCACTACTTGAGGCTCTTAAGGCATGCTTTTCTCATCGCAAAAATCTCAATGATGTTGTCCATGTCCTTTTTTCGGTGCCTGGCGGGCCCCCGAGTTGCAGGGGCCCGTAAGCAATGCTTACCTAGCCTACCTGTACGTTACGCCACTGACCACACCAGTACTCGGTTGCCCCACATCCACCACCACCAATTTCAATTTCAATTTATTCTAAGTGAACCTGAGCCGTACGCCATGCGCCCAACTACAGACATAAAATGGTACACGAGAAAAAAAAACACAAACTTACAATTGTACAACACTGCACCCAAACCACAGCTAGAACACACCCTGATATGCGGCCAGCAGCAAACATGGTCCACCACCACCACCGATTCGCAACAACGATGACTTCTGACAATTAGGAACTGAAACGATAAGCGTGTAACACTTAAGCATGTTATAATCTACTGTTGGATGACAATACAAACAATGGTTACAACAATAATTTTGCACTTACGAGCCACTTCAGGGCCACGTGCTTCCTGCAACCCCCATTTTAGTAAAAGCACTTCCCCATATGACGCTTTACCTGTCTGCCGAAATTTAGATCTGGCAACATTCCCTAATCAGCTGTAGACGTGTCGTTATACCCTATGATAATTAACATGGGAGCCTGCGGACTAGTTAGTCACCAGTAACAAAAATTCAACGTTATTGAGGACACTTTTTCTCCATGAAGGACGCGTTCCCACATTTTCGTGTTGACGTTTTCTTCGTTACAGGACCAAAGACACCTGAGTCAAACGATTTGCAAAGATTTCTACGGCATGGGGAATTTACACTAGTATGCTGAAATCAGGTTTAAGTTGGTTTCAGTTAAAAGACATAGTCTGCTAGTGCGGCCGCCTTTTTTTCATCAACAATCATTTTTTAACAATCGGATGTCTACAATCGTACAATCTACTCTTACTTGGCGACAACACACTAGCGTGTGTCTAGATAGATTCAGTTCCGCTGTGTGTAGGGTGTACGGTTTCGTGCTAGGACTCTGAATAAAGAATCAATCGATCTCCTGTCGCTGCCGCCGCTGTATTATTTAGTTGTGGGCCTGCGGCGGAAGGCCATGGCTGCAATCATAGGAGTAGATAGGGTTGGGTATGCTACAATAAACAAATCAATCAATCAATTCGCCGCCACCTCCTGCCCATTTTTTGAAAATTCTCGTGCGCAAACGAACTCTAATAAACACAGCCTGAATGTTATCAATATTGTCAAAGTAACAATATTCATGACAGCAGAGTAGTCGCGTAGGTGCACACGGTAATTGTTGTAAGCGCGAAACATTATTATTATTATTATTTTTATCGAAATGAGAATTGGTGTGATGTATGAAAAAAAATAGTAAGCCATCATGATACTACAAAACCTTTAAGCATGAATTTACAATAGCAACGGCTTGAAATGATTACTTCAAAATTTTTTGTGTAAACTGAGTTAATTTCTCAACGATTCTCCGTGAAACTTTGGTAAGTTTATGAAACTTGGTAGGTGTATATTGTACACCCAACACGAGAGTAGGAGGCAATACATGTGACGGGTTACATTGTAAAATCTTATGGAATTTGTAATGTTCTTGAGCATGAGTAACCTGTTTACATTCTGGGGTAGTGTTTTCTGCATTGGTGGTGGTGATTCTTTAGACGAAGAGAACGGACTAAGTATTAGTCCCTTCTCCGTCACAAGCCTAATTAGACTCGCCTAAGCTAACTGACCTAACTTAACTGACCCTACCTAACATACATAATCACAAACACCAAATTTAACAAACAAAATGTAGCAAACCTGACCTATAATAACACCAACATCATCACAAATACCTGTAACAAACAAAACGTTGTTTGAACCATAAGTTGCTTTTGCGTTTCCTCCCTTAAGAAGCAATGGTGGCCTGCCGCATTGCTCTTTTATCTGTAGATATCTCAACAGAAATCCTCAAATAAAGGCAAAATTATTCCATTTTATTGGTGGAAAAATATTTATGCCACCAAGACAACTATAGAAAGATACTTGTGTGAATTTCTGGAGTGGAAGCAAACAAGCTTGGATTATCCAGGTCAGTAATATTTCCACGTAAAAAACCATCGACATTGAAGTGAATATTATCATCGTCTTTGTTCACACTTGCCAAGATGCAGTTTGGTTATGTTAGGTGCGTTGCCTTAACGCGAATTTCACCAGGTAAGATAATGATTTCCAATGGGGGCGGGAATTTTATTCATATTGATTAAGAACAGTAATTCTCACAGGGCCATTCATATTGCTGATGGTGCTTCGTCAGCCCTTATATTTTCATTTATTGTTAATAATCTCCTTACATTAACTTCTAGTTTAGAGTCCAAAACGACAATTGATTTTTCTATTTATTTTTTGTACGTTTCTCGTCGTAAGGTCACCCGTGGGAAAGGTTGGACAAATTAGCTTGGAATGAACCGGTAGCCAGGGTTTCAGCCTATTAGCATAGTTGGGAGGGCACTGGGCTTCGAATTGAAGTTTCCTTTCCTTCACAGATTAATACGTTTTGTCTCACAAGGCCAATCTTTAATGCTGAGATCTTTAACCCTTTATCTAGTTAGTAGTAGGTGATTGCCTAAAGCAGTAACGGTATGAGGAACAGCTTATTCTTAAAAGCGACTTCCTCACGACAGAAGAATAATAATTTTAAAATAAACATACCAAGCTTATGTTCAGTTGCTGGTCTGGGATCAAAGACTGTCTCTGCACTGAGGTGAAACATAACCACGCGAGCGAGGGAAGCGAAGCTGAATCTTGGTGATGAACACAGTGTTTGCATACATTACACTCCTTTGCTGACTCCCACGCCAGTTTTGGGACAGTACGATGTCAGTTCTGTTGTTTACCTGATAGCAGTGTGTGACGTAGTCAAGATTTATAAGATTTCCCTGCAAAGGCACGTTGATGAGCTTCAAAGGTAGACAGCTAAAATCAGCACTCTTTTAGTTATTCAGAGTTTACCTAGGCAAAACTAATAAAAGTTGTGGTTTAAATATTAATGATATTATTATTGGTGATCGTGAGGTGAACACTCTTGCGAACAGTGTTTTGTTCAAAACGAGAAAACCACTTAAGCGATTCAGAGACGTGTTTCAAAACTCCCACCTTCCCTGAAAACATGTAAGTTGCGGTTTGACAACTTCGACGAACGCAGGATGTGGAACAAACCTACTTGTAGCCTGTAAATATGTCAACAACTCTTGAATCACAAAAAGTGAGAGATTTTTTTCAATCGTGCTACTTTTCAGACTGCTGGGAGCCATGTTTAAAAACTGCAAGTTAGCTATTCAAGAATCTGCTCAAGAACGCAGCTTTTTCATTGTCAGTCTGGTCAAACCATGGAATTCGCTTCCTGGGCGGGTGGAAAGTAGCCAACGATAAGTAGAGGGCTAGTCAGTGAAGACTTGTTTTAGTTCTTTCTGGCCTCGCAAGTTCTCAACTTTGGCTGTATTCACGTTACGTTATGTCACTCATGAACCAGCTTGACCACAACCGATGCATAACCACCGCCACTTGGCAAGACAGAACAAATATGACAAGTTTCTTAAAAGGTAGCAAAGTGCTAAGTTATAATCGAATATGTTATCTTGAGATCATTGCCAATATCTACGAATCGCAGTGAGAAAACCTACAGTTGGTTGAGATTACAGCGCATCCACTATAGTTTATAGAGGTTGGTTGTAAGTGGCATTTGGGTGCTAAGTTCTCTACTACGTCACGACATACGTTGCCCACACTTCATCGTAAACTTTGCCACAGAACACTGTCGTGAATAGCTTACATCAACGACAGTCACCTGTATTTGCCCAAACTGTTATTATTGCTTTGCTCCTGTGATATTCGCACAATAAATTAACAGCAGTCTGAATACCAGACCATCCGACAGTAATGAGCTCAGCAATCGAGCTACACTTGCCATATTTGAAATTCCGGTTTTGTGCTTGTTAAAAAAAAACCCAAATTCACAGCTAATTGTGACAGTCTCTAACCTTGGAATAACGTTGGGCACTGAATTAGTTGAACTGGTTAAGTTATTGATAAAACTAATCGAAAGACCTGACGCCACTTCACTAGATTTAATTCACTTTTTCTTTTCTTCATTGAGAAGGGAAATTCCGAAAAAGTCAATTCACAAAATAATCACGCGCATTTCCAAGAAAGAAGGGGCATGTCAAAAAATCTAAAAAAGAAACGGGTCAAGTTTCGGGTGTTGTGAGTAATCTCATCAAACCATATGCCGAGATGAAAGGCAGTCTTACATGTCATCCACAGGAGGAAAATTAACGTAAATAGCCACTTTAAGCAAAAACTTATCATGATAACAATGGGGTGGTTATTGCTTTCTTTTTTGCTGGTTACTTGATGGTGTTCAATATTAATTGGTCCCTGTAAGATTGAGTGGGTGGGGGAAGCGGGTTGTATTTTATAACACCTTACAGAGTTGTTCCTAGTGATAGTTGTTCATAATTGTAAGTCCTGCTATTTGGTAACCAGTCGAAGAACGGAATGTGTTTGTTAAATGGTGCGTCAATTGTTGTGCAGACTTGGTTTCACTGCATAATACTGGACGCTTCGGCGTATGATACCAACTAGGATGGTTAGGTGTTCTAGAGGATGTGTCAATCCCAGCGACGGATGGCTCAATGACATTAGAGATAGTTTTGCTAGTAGCTCCCTCATGAAAACGACGGCATCACGCAGCAGACAAAATGATGTAAATGAAGCGATGTTCATCTGACACTCCTTGCTGGGTATCGTAAAACGGCTACTTACCAGTTTCGATATTATTGGCTACAATCAGTTGGTCACGGATCCCTCGAAAAGAAAACATAAGAAACTAATGGCCTCACACTGAATTTGTACCCTAAACGAAGTTCAGCTCAGGAAGCAGGTTGCCAATTGGAAAATCACAAACACCTAATAATTTTAGGTACCATTACAGTTTACGCCATTAGTAAGCCGATCTGGCACGTCAAGCCGGTGTACGTGGAATGGGTTGGTGATGCGTAACGAGCTTGTCCGAGTCTGGGTGTGTTTCGTTTTTCGCTCGTGGTTTGCTGACGTGGTTTACTTGTTGGCTGGCTACCAATATTGGTAAAAGATGGCACTCATGAAACTTCTGTAGCATGCCCGTTTTTATGTTTGTGTAATTTTTAAAATTGTCGTACAAAGTATTTCTAGTGTATGATTGTCGTATACTGGCTTAGTTCCAATTAAAATTTATATTATTTGCGGCGGTTTGTGTTTATTTATATTTAAATACATTAATGGCTATCAGGTTTCAAGCCGATTCATCATCATATCGGTTATGAAGCGCATTATCCAATACAGAGACTTTCCTTAAAAAAAAAAACGATTTCATCCCCAGAATATTTAAATTGCTATTCTGAAGGTGCATGGTTGACTTAAGGAAAACTTAAGTAAAAGCTACCATGCAGGGAACAAGCTTGTTAGCAGTTTACTCTGACAGAACATCATGGCATTGCTGTGGTTACTTTGAGCTTTAGGAATCACCGTGTCAAAAACATGTTTGGTTTAAATATGTAGTTCCATTTCTCTTCATATATTAAGTTTTAGTTTCAGAATCGCAAACCAAAATGGCCGAGTGGTATTTCATAACCACGTCATGTTCCTCGTCACGTTCAGGGAATGCTTACTTCTGTGACGACGGACCGCCTAATCGACCCTCAAGAACGTGGTAAAAAACAAATATTAATTTCTAATGACGGATAGTGCAATAGAAAATTAAACTTGGACAATTAGTAATGGACGACTTTTGCTGCCAGCACAACCCGATGTTGTCAGCCGTAAGTAAATAACGTCACTTCCGCCGGTTGGAAGCTCTATTGAGTTTGCTGAGTGGCTGTAATTTTGAAGATACTCAATGTATGTATGTATGCTTGCTGGTGGAGAAACGCTTTGTAATGTGCACCCGAGCCGACAGCCTAGGATTTTTTACTTCAGACTTTTTCCAGATATGGGCCAAAAAGACTTTCATTAGGCCACGAAAAAAAATATATAGTTGGTTCCTGGTCCTGCTCGGTGGTCAAATTGGCCCAGGTCAAGTGTTTTGAGCAGATAAAAGCAGACTTGAGTTACTTTCCAATACTATGAAACAGGCTTTGGGCCTATATAGGCGGAGCGAAGCAACCAAAATTTAATTTGGCATGTTTTCTAAAGTTCACTTAACTACTACCAGCATGGAGTATGCCTCGGCGGAATTCTTTAACTATTCAGGATTCCAAATTTACAATGGCGAGTGTTAAAAATAAATTCGAAAAAACTGTAATTTCTTTCGTAATAATTGTTCGATTTACGTCAGATTTTAGCTCAGCAATACTTTTAGAGGTATAAAGCGAGCACCAAATTTACCTTTCCAATTCGACCTTTCGGTTGGGAACTAACCAACGGGCCAGCCAACCAACCAACATTTTGCAATTCAGTGTCCGTTATTGGCTACGCTTCGCTCGCTTCGCTCGCTCCACCAAAAAAATAAAATAAAATAAAAAGCCTGGTAGCCAGATTACTTTTTTAATGAAAATGCCCGAGAACCAAACATATTTCTTTTCGTGGCCTTAGAAAGTTAAATTTCTAACAAACTCTATACGTAATCAATGGTAGTGGCCTGGAGGTGGGCATGTAGCTACTCCAACGACAGTTTCTGGTCCACGGAATAAAATGGACCGTAAAAAATAAAATATTTTTTATGTTTCATCTACCCCCGAATTAGCAAGCCCATTAAAGTAGTAGGCCTACCCGAATTTACAGCTACGACGCACCATTATTGCGTACGTTCAACGTCCAGTATGGAGCCAAACTGTTTCCAACCGGTGCAAGTTTTTCTGGTTCGGGTTGAATGCTTGGTTGCCATGTTTATCCATGACTTCTGATTGACACAGTCGTGATCCGCATGCAGCATAGTTGGAAGTTATTACTATTTGTCTAATATTAAACCCCTGATAATAATTTACTAAATATTTATTTTTTATTTTTTAGTTTAATTACGCCGTGGTATTATCAACTCAGTTGTATATTCCTCATGATCATCATCTTTGCCATCGCCCTCCTGTGTTTAGGAAGTAAGTTCCCACTTTTGCATGCATTATTATGAATGCTAATTGCTACAAACTCGTGCAGCGATTTTCACGAAATTATATTTTTTTGAGTTTCTGTTTACGTAATTCTATTCTTTTGCTGGAGTTGGTGGAGTTGCCCCTTTTTTTTGTCTCTTACTCGAAAGCAAGAGTTGTGGGGCGGATTCTCTGAAGATGCACCTGTGCGGTGTTCCTCTGAACCGCACATGTTACTGCATAAATAATTACATGACTACTACGAAATGACGCTAAATTACATAATTGCTGCATAATGACGCATAATCAAATGTAAATGACGCATAATTATATAAATGATGCATAATTACGTAATGATCCTTAATTAAATTATGTGTAATTAAATAACGCATAATTAAATATGCACAATTAAATTATGCGTAAGTAAATGATACAAACCTATTTACGTTGCCGTTTGGACTTAAATGTCAGACTGCCTGAGTGGGAATCGAACTTACGACCTTTGAAATGAAAGGCCGGAGTCCTACCACTCAGCCTTACCGACATGGCCTAAGTAAATGATACATAATTAAATATAAATGACGCATAATTACATGATGCGTAAGTAAATGATACATAATTAAATGTAAATGACGCATAATTATATACATGATACATAATTAAATGCAAATGACGCATCATTATGCTTATGACGCATATATAATTACTGCTAATGATGCTAAATTACATAATTACTGTTAAATCACACCAATTTTCACAATTACCGCATAATGATACAAAATTACATAATTAGTGCATAAAGACACATAATTAAAGGTAATGAGCATGATTAAAGGATGCGTAATTACATTATGCATAATTAAACATAAACAACGCATAATTATGTAAATAACGCATAATTAAATAATAACAACCTAATAATGCCAAATCACTGCAAAATTGCATAATTACTGCTAAATAAGGCTCGTCTTTTAGTAGTATTGAGGGTGGACCTGAATGACCTGACGACGGGAAAGGCCCTGCCAGTCTTTGCTGGCCAGAGTGGTGTGAAAGACTTCCAGGCTTCAGCAGGGGCTAAGGGATTTATTCTGGCCTAATCAGTACATTTGGCAAATAATAATTCTGATAAAATTTCTCAAAATTTCAGTATTCCAAACACTTTTAATTAACTAAATGGTACTGCCACAATATTCCATCAGTTGAACAACTAAAAACAAAAACCAATCTTTTAAATCAACAAATTAACGAGTGATTTCGGTGACGTAGAGAAAAATGTCATATGGTTTTGTTCGAGCAGGCCACTTTTTTTTATTAGGATGATTATTGTGGGTTTTGTATTATTGTGATGTGTCTTTTTAGTGATTAGTGGTGTTGACTTAGAGAACAGAAGCAAGAATAGAGTAGAAGTTGGCAGCCAATAAGCATAGAGCTTTTTCAGGGCCAAAGTGTCAAATGTTAAGTGGAAGGTACCACCATCTGGGTGGTAGTTTTTTTTTGCCACATGAGGGAGGAAACCGGAGTACCCGGAGGAAACCCTCACGCAACGGGCGGGAAACAAACGCAGATAAACCCATACTTATACACTTCCCTTCACCAGGATCTAACCCGGGTCTGTAAGAAACCAGAGATGTACAGCAGGGACGAAGTCGCCTATCGAATCTGACGCCCCAGTGCTCGCAGCTACCCGTACACTCCATTTCCGCTAGCGAGCAAGCATCTGGAGAGCTACCTACAAGGTGCACTGAATTAAAATGGATAAAAAACAAAACAAAAAAACAACAGCACCATTAGCCAGTGTTGTGAGTGTGGGTTTTTTAAGCCTAAAAATCGTTCCCTTGTCTACTTCTTACGCTGCAAAACGAAAATTAAGGTTGTAAATCGGGAAAGAAAAGATTCCATTTTCTGAAAATTGTAGCAACTGCTAACAATTAAAAAAAATCGTACATTTTAGGCTTAAGAAACCCTCTGTCACAGTATTGGCTTGACAAACTACAACCTCTACTATATTACCTCTCCACATATTCAGTGCTCCTTGCAGTTAGCGCATAACAAATGGCTCTAGAATCAAACTGCAAAGTGAACAAGGCGTAACTGTCACTGTTGTACTGTTGCAAATGTGCGTAAAAAATAATCCAGTGCATTTCTACTTCGTGCTACTCGTTTATTTAAATAAAATAATATAAAATGAAACAGAAATTAGCTCTGGGCCCCGGCAATGATCGGATGTTTCCCGGGTCACATCCCCGTGTTTGCCTTTTCCCTTAAATGAGTTCTTTCACCTTCAAAAACATTTCATAATATTCAAGACTCAGTCAAGTCATCTATACAAGCAGTAGTTTGCTTCAGATGACTTAGGGCTAAAAGAAATTTATTTAAATAAAAAAAAAAATCTTGGTAATTGATTAAAGGTTTCCTGAGTTTTTGACTCACACATAGAAATTAATTAGAAATCAAATATTCATAGAAATTATTCATAAATGAATTTCCTACAAAATAAAGACTTGAAGCACAGAACGACCCCGAAACTAATGGTTGGGGAACCCATAACAAATCTAGCCAATATGCCAACCTTCTGTCTCCACGGATAAACAAATAAACAAATACCATAACCATTACAACGTGACTTATCCAAGTGTTCACGGGCCTTTATTAGTGATGCTTTCCGTACCAGTGAACTGGCATAAGATCCGTAAGTGGTCGTGGTGGCTGACTGATGGCAGACCCCAACAGGGGTTCGTCATCCGTCGCTCGCGCCCCACATGGATACAGCTGTAAAATAATAATGAAAGGGAC
>JAHWFP010218755.1:13815-53471 GCA_023313725.1 Lithobius niger
AGACTGGCTGAGTGTGAATTGAACTCTTGACCTTCAAGACCAAAGGCCGAAGCGCTCTACTGCTAAACTTAACTGAAACGGATCTTGTTGTCTTGGCGGTAGGGCTTGTGACTTTGGTCTCGAAGGTCGAGAGTTCAATTCCTGCTCAGGCGGTCTGACATTTAGGTCCAAGAGGCAACTGAAATAGGTTGGTATCTTTATTTATCACTAGTCGAGCCCATTTGGCTTTCAGTCCTGTTTAGATTAAGAGATCTCGTCCCATCACAAACTGCACGTTTTTGTGTTAGGGTGAGGGTGGGGGCTGAACTTAAAAGATTTATTTGTAGGTCTCTCTCCCATTCATACAAAACTTTATACAAGTTTTTATATAAGTTTTTTAAAAAACAAATGGCGTCCATAACAATGAACAATAACACCGAATGAATAATAAATAAACCACACTGTCAATGTGGCTATGCAAAAACTTTATAAAACCACATTAAAAAATGTTTGCAATATCTTTGGCATTGTTAGTGGTGCAAGTCGATGCCCCTTCCCTCCACTCTTACACTTTTAATTGCATTCCAATATAAACATAATTTTTTTTAATTAACTTGCCCGGGATGATATTATCCCAGGACCAATGGCAGGAAACAAGTTATTCGGACAAATAGTCCAACGTCAATGATACTCGTCCGGCAGCCACAACCGTGCAGTCATAACCTTGGTCTCCAAAACAAGTGTATGCGGGTTCGAATTCCGCCCCTAATCAATGCATGCATGGCCATTTACGGAAAATGTTGTTGTCTTTTTAGGGATTTAATTAAAAAAAAGTGTGTTATGACTAATGCCAAAACTCAGTGATTTACAATGCCATCTTTAACCATTGATTACCTTTTCTAGTTCCATTAGCGGGCAAGGACAGCAAGCCCGCAGTGCCTTCAGACTATGGCGGGGCAGAAACTCCTAAAGGACAAGGTGCCCCTGAAGTACCAAGCACCCCTAAGGGATCTGATGCTCCTAAAGGAAAAGGAGCCCCTAAGGGATCAGGACCATCAAAGGGGTCAGATGCTCCTAAAGGATCAGGAGCCCCGAAGGGGTCAGATGCTTCTAAAGGATCAGAATCCCCGAAAAAACCATCAGAATATGACGAGATTCCTGCAGATGCTAATAAACCAAGTGATGAAAGTAGCCAAAACTCTGACGATTCCGAGGCACCTAAAAAAGGTGGAGAACCCAAAATTGATGGCATTTCTTTAGACTGCGTTGCTCCGGAAGGTAGGCCGTGTGTATTACACATTAAAGTGTAGTGAAAAAAAGACGTTTTTCCTTTTTTTTTTTTTGGAGGTGGTGGGGGAATTCCTTACAGCTTGGGCGTGGACAAGTTGCCTTTAGCATCACTGTCCAACATGGAAAAAATTGTCACGTTGAGCAGGAGTTCATAAATGGGAGTGTCCATTTTGTAACCATCACTCTTATTTCGTGTCTTGTCATAAGGTCGTCTGGTTGAGAAGCTGTGGGATTCGTTTCCCGGATCTATAGTTTGTTCCACATTTTGTCTGCAGGAAACTAACTGTATGACACGTAAATATCTCACTTGTAGACTAATAGTAACTGTGTAGATTCTACAAGTATGATATCCACATGTTTTTACACTCATATTGCAAGGAACGTGGCATCATAAAATCAGTTTCCTGCAAACATAATGTGGAACAGACTGTAGAGAAGGCAACATACGTGATTTCTACCCCAGTCGGCCTTAGCTTAAAGAAGCCATCTCCTTCTGCACTTCACGATCGCATTTGCACTTGGAGCTGCCACGTGCCTGGTCTATTCGTAGCACCAGTGGTTATTTTCCGTACCTTTCAAAAGGGTTCAAAGGTTTTTTTGTAGCGAGTGTTAACCACTCCTGTTCATCCGCCCGACAAAACCCTAAGGGCCTACCAGGCGGTCACCCGCCCAAGTATCAATCGGGCCCAGTGCTGCTTAACTTCGGTGATCTGATCGTCCATTTCTATTAAATTGAAAACAATACAGAGAATTTTTAACGTGGGTAATCCAAAAAAATAGTTAAAACCAGTCGTTCTACATTTAACCGCACGAGTTTGTCACCCAGAACAAGAGTTGGACATGCAGTAATATTATCGTGGGTGACTCCGTCGAGCCTCATGGGCACTCCTTTATGCCGCTCCTGCTCTGAGGTAATGTCCTGGTGCGCCACAAGGGTCTTCAAGTTGAACATTGCGTAACACAGGTGGAATGGTGAAAAAATGAGACAAAATAACTATTTGACTAGTTTAAAATTTTATTTTAAGATGATCTCGTTTTATTCTCTTGGAGACCATCTCCTTTAAATCCAGTAAGCCATAATTTGTATTTCGTGCTGAGTAATATGCATAGAGAGTTTGGTTATGGCCAGAATTGGTTAAAACTCTTCTTCGCCCATTTTCGATGCTAAATTGTGAGAAGCTCTGTGATTTTACGTTTATTAGTCGTCTGTACAGCCGAAACGGCAACAAAAAAATAAATAAAATGGCAAAAATATGGGTGAACCAAGGATTTTTTTAAATGCGTTTCGTAAACCATCGAATTCTTCACCGCGATTTTTTTTATGACTGGACCCACTTGTCCATTGCAATCGGTACTAACCACGGTGCCCTGTCCAGTTAACTTGAAAGTCGACGAATTACTGACAAAACAGCGAGTGGCTGATAGAGTAGGGCAGGAAGAAGGGGAGCATGTGAGGGAAGCTGTTGGGCCCCATTTCCGACTTAAGAGTCACCACATTTTCTTCTTTTTTTTTTCACATTTTCAGCTGAACTTGTTTGCTTTGTAACATAACCTGTAAGGGATTATGAATCTCAAGTAAATACGAAATTTTATGTCTGCTTTCGGCTATAATACCACGAGTGCTTCTATGAAATCGATAATTTGTGTGTTTTAGCGCGAAACTCCTTTCCAGATTTAATTTCCCGAGACCGAAGGTCGAGGGGAATTTGTTGGAAAGGAGTTAAGTGCTAAAACACACAAATTATGAATTTCATAGAAGCACGAACGGAATTCAGTTTAAGAATTTTTGTTTTTTTCCGCAAAACGATTCTCTGAAGGAATTTTGTTTAACGGTTTCGATTTCGATTTCCGATTTGATTTTCGATTTACGACATAATTTTGGTTTGTGGTGTTTAGTTTTATGTATAATGTTATCCTTTTATGTTTGGTTTACGATGGTTAACTCCTATTTTGTGTATCGATACTGTCCTCCTTCACATTTCATCAACCAACCAATGATTTCGTTTGCTTCGGCATTAGCAATTCGTATTAGGCCTAACCTTATTTTTATGTTGCTGATACGCCAAATTAACGGAGAAGCATCCTCGTGTTTCCGTAAAAACCCGACGAATAATGAAGCTGACGTCATTTCCCTAATAAGGACTTAAAACAAACAACATCCTATAAGTGAGATATACTTTATAGATCTGTGGTTTGTTATCAGCGCCCATTAAACCTTCGACCAGTATAATTGCTGAAGTTGTGGTGTTATCAGTTATGATACCACGAGTGCTTGTATTAAATCGACAATTTGAGTGTTTTACCACGAAACTCCTTTTCAGTTTTAATTAATTCAAATTTGTTTGAAAGGAGTTGAGGTCTAAAACTTCCAAATTATACATTTAATACAAGCACGAATGGAATTCGGTTGAGTATTTTTTCTTTTCCCTAAACGATTTTCCGAAGGAATTTCGTGTTAGGGATTCAGTTTCGATTTACGATGTCGACTTCGACATACGAAGTAATTTTGATTTACAGTGTTTAGTTTTGTTTATAATGTTTACATTTTATGTTTTGTTGACGATGTTTAACTCTTATCTGGCGTAGCGTTACCATCCACCATCACACTTCATCAACCAACCTGTAATTTCGTTCACTACGGCATTGACATTTCGTATTAGGCCTAACCTCAATTTTATGTTGTTGATGCACCAAATGAAACGTATAAGCAGCTTCGTGTTTCCGAAAAAACCCGACGATTAACGAAGCTGACGCCATTCCACCATCGCATTTCATTAACCAACCTGTAATTTCGTTCGCTTCGGCATTGGCATTTCGTATTAGGCCTAGTCATTTTTATGTTGTTGTTACGCCAAATTAAACGAATCTTAACCGAGAAACAGCTTTGTGGTGTTTCCGTAAAAACCCGACGATTAACGAAGCGTCATTTCCATTTCCCTAATAAGGGCATAAAGAAAGCAGCATCCTCTAAGTGAGGTATACTGTACAGATCTACGGTTTGTTTGTCCACGCTCAGTGAGAAAAGCTTCGTTCTGTATCTGAAGGAGGAGGTCCGTTGTCGGTTTCGGTTTCGATCAGCCGGGGTCTTCCCAGTGTAAATCGACCATGGTCTCGTTTTGCGGAAAGAAAACGAAAATTCTCACTGTAATGTGTCGCCCTCACAAGAAGGAGGACTGATGAATATGTTGCCCCTACCCCTTGCTTTTGATAGCGTTTATGCGTCGCTTTATTTTGTCGGGGATCCCTCGAGTTCCGGTAAGTTACGGCAGTGGTTATTACGCAGCTGTAAATCGTCGTTAAGACTGCAAAACCACTTACGTGACATTTTTACAGGAGCGGCAAACAATGTTTTATCTGTTACGAGGTTTTACACTGACAAATACAGCGAGCCGTAAGTGGAAACGCTTAACCTCGCAACTGAAAAAAAACGTGTTTTAACTAGGCTACTTCATTTCGTGCAAAATTAAGCACTTTTGGGGATAAACCTTAGAGGGATGCATGCTTGAAACATTGAAAAGTAATTCAAAGACCTTAAATCGAATTTCAATGAGCTACAAAGAAAATTATTTAGAGAACAACCACCATGTGCATTGAAGAACTTGCACTTACGAGGTTTTAACATGTGACCATTTAGGAACCTCCTGATTGGTTGATTGATACAAGGTTTTGCAGGTACACCTTTGACTCCATAAAGAAAAAAACTGAAAAATGCAGTTACATGGTTTTGCAGTCTCAACGACGAAATTTTCTTAGGTCTACATTCATTAAACACTAACATTTTTCTATACACCATACAGAGTGATGCTAAAAGTACATGTGAGAAACGTGTGAAAAATCTGTAACTGTTGCCAGTTTAACGCAAAAGCTGTTTTTAAATAATATATTTTTTTAAATAGATTTATTTTCAGGAGTAGCAAAAGAAATGAAGCACCACAAACATGATGAGGAATACATTCTGTTTTTGGAAGGGGCTGGGGACATCTCAGGATACGAAACTTGTATGAAGAAAGGAAGGAATTCGAAACGAACTGGAAAAAAACGAATTTGAATCTTGATTCCAAGGTTCTGGCATTTACGTCGAAAGATATTCACAGAAATCGTCATTTCACTTCGAAATGAGTCAATTTTGACACCCATTCTTAATTTTAATATTCATTTTCAACAACTTGTCACTTTCCGTGCAGTTTTATTTTGTCCAACAACAGTTTTAGGAATTGCAACGTAGGGCCAATTTTGAATGGTGTCAGTTCAACTAATTTAAATTAAATCAATTGTTTGTGATTACACTGAATGATTTCAGTTGTGTGTTACATAATGACAAAATTTTACAAGCATTTTTTGTGTGACATCAGTTCTACCTAGCGTTTTAACAATTTTTTTTGTATTCACAGTGGAGTTCTACTGTAAAAATTTCGAACAAAAAAAAAACTTTATTTTGGTTATTTGTAAACTTGTAATTTAAAAACAAAAATTTTGTTGTTTTTCAACGGTTTTGTAGCAGTGGTAGTTTATTAATACTTAGAAAAGGTTTGGCCAGAATTGATTATTTCTTTGCTTAATTTATTGAATCGATAAATTGGTGTTAAAGTAGATTTTTTCATGTATTTACGCAATTTATTTAGAGTTTATTTACAGATATATCGATGTATATTTACGACTAGGCTGCTAATTTTTGGATTAAAATTGAAATAAAGCATCACACTTTTGCAGACAGGTTTATTTCTTTTTTAGAATACTTCCCTCCATCTGCAGTCGCACGGAACGTTTATTCAGTTGATTTTTCCAAAAATACCACTCTTTTCTATCCCAAAATGCGTGTATCTAAAAAAAAAAATAACAAAAACAACGAAAATCATGCTCCTCAGGCTGAATTTTCTTTGTTCCACGTTCCGTAGGCCTTGGTCAACACGTCGAACTAGCCAATGGTCAACTATCACGCCGATACTAAAGCGAAATTGAGTGAATTACGTGCTTAAATGTGCTACCATGACTATTAGCAGCACAAATACTCATAAAAGTTAGTGCAGGTATGTGATAATTTACTCAATGTGAAATGCTGGGCAGATAAATGATTAGACCGTGCCCATTTGAGAAAGACCCCACGCTAAAAGTAATTACTTGTTTTGAACGTATATTTTAACCCTGGAGCCTCGCTATATACCTTGGGGGTATGCAGGCACGGCACAAGATGGTCAACAATTCAGAATTCCTGAAGAAATATGGATCCCAATTAATGGAACAAACATGGGTAAAATTTTAAAAGATAAGTTCCGAGTTAATTTGGTCATGTTTTACCGTAACTTGACCTAATGAAGTATCATACCTTTACGAAATCTCATTTATGAACCAGTAACATGCAAGACCCATCTAAACAAACTAAGCTCTAAATAATATATCGTATATTCCGAATCAAAGTTTTATAATATTCAACATAAGTAGGAAAACTCATTAACCACTCGAAAACTACTATTTGCTTAGGTGCTACAATGTGTTACTCTCCGGACCTTCTTACTATTTATGCATTCTTCATAACAAACTCTTCGTTGGTCACCAGGTCACTAATGCTAGATACTAGGTAGTTACCAAGCAGTTACTAGGTCACCAACACATGATGGTGACCTAGTTTGACTAGTAGAACGAATTCAATATCCTGCTCCAAGGCTGTACTGCAACTAACCTTATGTTCAAATCGGCCCGAGTATGACGAAAGAGACCCCCAACTTTGCTCAATTAACTGCTCAAAGCACTCACTGGGTGTACCCTTCTGTACTGTGGTGAAAGACTGAACTACCACAAACCCATAAGGGCCAACCTCGAGCACTAGAGTTCACTCATTTTCACTGAACTCCTTCACTTGCACTTGCAGCTGAGTCTTCCCAATCTGCTGATTCGTTAAGAACAGTGAAATGAATTCATTATTGGATTGGGCATACGTGCACGCTATTGCTTCAAACTACTACTATTTAAAAATGGCTGGTGTGGCGATTTCTGGTACGTGCGACGGAACACCAACACCACACTTAGGAAGTAGCAATTACGTAAATGGTCTCGGTTTCAGTTCTAATGTTTTAATTATTTAAAGGAGCATTGGAGTGCTCACTCTTCTGACTTACGTGGGGGACTCTTGCCTTGGCTTAGGGCCTTAAATGGAATACCATGCATTCTAAGGTTACTTGGGGGTCAGTTGGTGGCGTAACTCTTTTCGGGTTATTACTTCGTTAGAATGGTGAATTAAGCATCTGTGGGGTAGCAGTGATCACTGACAACGGTTAGCCTAGGTTGAATTATGGTGGGGACATTGGAGCTAAAGGGAAATAATTCTAGTTATTGAGACCGAAATTACAATTGGATGTGGGTCGATGGGAGGCTCGTGGCGGTTGAATTCTATTTCGATTCACAAACATGTTGGGAGAAGCGAGCTCGAGCCATTACAATTGATGGCGTACATCAATAACAGACAAGTTGTATGCCACATATTGTGACAACAATTGATTAAACATCAAGTTCAAATTTATTACGAGAGAATATACAAAAGTACCAACGCCATGCTCTATCCTCCATCTTACAACTAACTTAGCCTACACATCATCATCTCTATTAACAAAGAATATTAATTTTGAAATGACAATGGGTTGTTACAATGTGACGTCATGTAGACCTCGGGGTTGGTAGATTTCACAAATGACGTCATTGGATCGACTTTGCTGGAGTGGCATCGGTTCAACGTTTGCAGCCTGCAATTATATTTCTCAGTGAGCAGTGATGTCTTTATGTGATGATGATGATGATGATGGTGGTCCTCGTTCACTGACAGTGTTATAAGGAGTATATAAGGTGTTCTATTAAAGAGTGCTGAACAGTCTTCAGTTTGACGAATCACACAGTTCCTAACGAAATTCATTTAAAATATTTGCCACTAGCGGCCAAGGGCAAAGAAAGGGTCTTCAGTTGACCGCTGACACCTCGCCTGGTTTCCATAAGACAGGTTGGTAATGTCAAGTACAGAACGGCGGCCGCAAAGGAAGGGCTTCAGGCAGTGCTTGTCCGGGAGTCTCCTAAAGGTTCAGATTCCAAAGGGGTAGAGACAGCTCAGCGAATTCCAAGCTGGAATTACCCTAATACAGAAGAAGTATGTTGTGCAATTTAATTTTACTTTTTGAATTACTAATTTCACTGAGTGCTTCCTGGTACATGATGGAGTGCGAATCAGGTGGATGACTTGGTTACTTTTACACATATTATTTATTACAATTAATTTTCGCATCCTGCTTCTTAATCTTCTTCAGTACAATCTAAAAACAAAGATCACCATCTTAAAGTATGGAAACCACGTTTACAAAAACATCAAGAACCTCACTTGCAGCAAACAACAAATCATGACCCGCACCCATTTCAAGATGAATGGGCAAAGTATGAAGGTTTAAACAAAATGGGAAAAATAATTAACCATGAAAATTCGCACTTATCCCCGTCATTTCGCCATGAATATATATGATTTGTTGCTTGTGGCATCGCTATTACAAAGGCATGAGCAGTTGCAGTTACATTAAAGATTTGATCGTCTCCACTGCTGATACATGCCAAATGATTCCTCCTTCACAACAACATGCCCGTCCACCTTTGAAACGAAGTCTGTTTCAAAATTCATTGGGTGCTACCTCGTACCCAATGACGTGAATTCTTATTTTGCAATTGACTAAAGTACAACACGTCGCCACGAACCTTGATGACTCTCACTCTTAGTCTGGATATTCATAGTTAGGGTTTTCTTTAAAATTGACGCAGCCATCACACTTGCAAAAATCATCCTCACTTCCACAATAGCCTCCAGAGGAACAGCAATACCAGAAGCTGTCAGGATTGCAAATGGCGTATTTGCCATTCAATTTGGGTGCTTTGGGTCCACATCTCGGCTGGCCAGTTGGAATATCTGCATTCAAAAAGTGCCACTGAACTGAACGAGTTGGTTTGATAGGCTCGTCTAGCGTTTTACTCGGTTCCTCTCCATAATTGACACATTCGGGGCAATCACAGAAGTCAGGACCCTTTCCGCAGTAACCCCATTTGCCACAACAACTATAACCAGGATCATCAGGGTCACAAAGAGGATAATACCCGTCGTACAAAGGTGCCATTCGCCCACACATTCCAGCGTTTTCCTTCTCTTTGTTCTCCGGAGTCCACCATCTCTTGTCGTGCAATGGATTACATTTGTAAGGTGCTGCTCCTCCTCCACTGCAAATAGCATCACTAGAAACAGTACGGAGTAAATTCATGTCATCATCGTCGAGGTCAACAGCCCATATCATAACTCCTCCCAGATTGTGATTAGCTGCATACTTCACCTTTTCTGCCAAACTTTTTTCGTTTTCATAGGCCATCAAAGACCGTTCTGATTCACTCCACAAAAAAGGCGTTTTAGATGCATCGTGAAATTGTTGTTGATAACCGGGTTTATTGAGCCATTCTTGCTTGATGTCCCTGTAAGAAGCAAAGCCACCACTGATTGGTTCAGACATGCGCCACAAATCATCACCACTTTTCACTGGAGGTCCTACATTATCCCAATAGCGTCCATAAAAGGCGAGACCCATGACGATCTTTTCAGGCATCTCGGTTCTGCATACATAGAACTTCATGGTAAAATCCACATTCATCTTGCCTGAGTAACGGTCAGGGGTACCAAAAAAAAGTGGAGCTACAGGTCCCGTGTAAGCTCCCCACTTTGATGTCCAAGCTCCATAGTAGTCGTACGTCATGACGTTAATCCAGTCGACTACCTTAATAATCTCTTCTAAGTCATACCCAACTTCCAGCACCCAGCTCCCTGCTGCCGAAGCAATAGTTATAAGATATGGATCAGATCGACCAGTCTTTGCCTGCAAGTAATTGAAATTATTGCGAATTGATTTCAGAAACTTGACGTAATTCTCCTTATCATTTTTGGTCCCGTCATGTGCCCCGCCAGTAACCGGGTACTCCCAGTCAATGTCAAGGCCATCAAAATCATACTTCACCATGATTTCCATCACACTTTTAATAAAATTAGTTGTGAGTCCCTCATCCGCGGCTACTGAAGAATAATACTGAGAATTTTCCCAGCCACCAACAGCAAACAGGGTTTTCAGATGGCCACCTACTGCTGCTTTGACACGAACTAAATGCTCCAATCTAGCCGTTGCTAACTTCAAATCCTTATCATAGTCTTTGGTGTTTACGGGGTCTGCGCTGCCAACGAGCACTGTTCCATCAGGTTTCATTTCCATAAATGCATATATGATGTGGGTCAAATAACTTGCTTGCTTAACACGTATAATATTTTTCCCCCACGAGGTGTAGTAGCCAATAACTTTCCTCCCACACGTTGGTGCATTGTTGCAGGAATCGTCGCAGCCATCAAGGTCCAAATCCTCGTCGTTAAGTTCGTCATCTGCATCATCATCATCGTCCACATCATCTTCAGTAGGGTCATTCATATCAATATCCCAACTGTTCACATCTATTAGGGCTGCCCAAAATTGCTTATCTTCTTCGGATAAAGTCTGCTGTACGGCACACTCCACTGGATTCACAACACCATCTTCGATCGCTCGTTTACCACGTATATTAATGGGGAGGTATCGAGTAGCTGACGGCCAAATCTGAGCAGATTCAGCCACACCAATAAATCTGGTTAGTTCATTTTGATTTAAAATCGTTGCAACTTGTTGTTTTCTGTCATTCTTATCATTTGGTGTCTTGGGCTTTGTATTATCATGATAAAATAACGCTGCCGTGTGCTTTCTTTGCTTGTTGTGAGTACAAACTAACTTCCAGTAACATTTTGGAACCGGAAGTCTTTTACTTTTAATATTGCTAGAACATACACCAGTTACTATAACTCCTGTGTGGCTCTCTACCTTACTTTCCAGATTCTTCCATGGATTTTGGTTGGTCCAAGGATCTTGAGGAGCAACATTGATATAAAGATTTGTCGCAGAGTTAGACCGAGGATCAGAGCGAAATGCGTTCTGCGGGGCCAAGTGGCCTCTGTCGTAACCAGATTTCCTGTAGTCTGTGTTTCCAAGTTGGAAACCTCTTAACTCACTGCACGGATACTGTCTAAAAGCTTTTGCTACATTTGGAACAGTCCCAATAGACCCAGGGTGGTAGTACATTGACCATAGTGGGATCTTCTCAGATTTTTGATACTTCACCAAATAAAGTGGGAATTTGGAATTCTGCTGTCCCGTTGGCTTAACTTGAATGAATGGTAGATCGCTACACCTTTCGACTCCACATTCTGCATCTGTTGGTGACCAAAACGGTTTTCCTTTGGATGGAACCTTGCATGTGAGCTTTTCAGTTGATGGCTGATATCCATCTTGGCACTCCAGGTCACACTTTTGGTTATTTGTTTTACCGGAACATTTCTTGTAAGATTTCCCTGCATTTTTTATTCTTGGTCCAATGCATTCTTCCGGTTTATTATTGTCACAGTTGTTTGGGCGCTTCTCAGCACGTGGGCACCTCTTATCATCCGAGTCTTTCTTGTTTTTGTTCTCTTCATCTACTTTTTTCTTCACGTCTTTGTCTGGTGTATCCGTTTTGCCTTTTACATCCTTTTTGCCTTTTAAAATTGCTTTCTTGGCCAAGCCTCCTACTCCAGTCAGAATATCAAAGGTGGCTGAGTCTGGAAGAATGCTGTCCACAAAGTCTAGTACGGGGCCTGCTACTGGTTCAATGAAATCCATTACCGGTTTTAAAATTGGATCAATGAAGGTTTCCTTAATTGGACTTATGATTTTCTCATTCACAAAATCTGTAACCGGCCGTATAAGATCATCAATTGGCTTTAGTATTGTTTCCACGCCTTTCTTTATAGCACCACCTACCACTTTCACTCCTTCAACTATAGCACCACCCGCTGACTTAATTCCGTTCCACATGTCATCTAAAAAGCTACGACGTTGGCGCTCATGGGCGTTGTCACCTTGTGTAGCTCTACGGCGTTTTGACTTAAATGTAGACAAAGGAGGGCTGCCTACAGGTCCGGAGCCATCAACAGGAATACCACCAAACTTATCACCATGTGGAGCGTTATTTAAAGTACCTGGAGACAATTCGTCAGTGTCCCAGATAGTCTGATTGAGTTGTGACATTGTTTGCAACACTGACGGAATTTTATCCACATCATCCCCAAAAGCACACATATCTGCTAAATTAGACGAATTTATAAAATACATCCTAGCTAATTCTAATTTAAAAAACATTTCACTGCTGGGGTGTAAAGTTAGGTTTACACTTCTTAGATCGCTGTCTGTGTAATAGTGACAGTAGAGCTGGTTTTCGGTGTTGTTGTATATTGTCGTGACTGCAGCACAAGTGTGGCCCTGCAAACATGTGTTTAAACATCCGTCCACTGAAACGACGTCACGGAAAACTTGCGGAATTCTAACTGCAGGAGCATATAAACCAGGAAAGCGTTTAAATCCATAATATTGCCACTGTCTTTTGGCTTGAACTAAGAAGGAGTGAACGGGTGCGTCTGATACTTCGTGTGCTTCGGTGATTTGTGCCCAGTCTGACAGCAGTATGCATTCTTTGGTTTTCTCAACATACGTGATCTTGGAAACTTTATCAGAATCCGACGAGTTTATTAATTTAATACATTCTTCCAAATTAGGGATGTTGTTTTTGCGGGATAATATTTTGGAATTGTCTGTATTCCAAAAAACCAAAGGTCCGTAATCGGCACAAACTGGTCGCTGACTTCTCTTTTCATCTGGAATCTGCAGGAGGTACGATGTTGTCTGACCTTCAGCTGGAACCCAGTGGCCTTTAGCATCACTTACTAAACTGCAGTCTCTGTTCACACCTCGTCCTTGCACTGTGACTCCTTGGCACTGCCGACTTCCCACGCACTCACCTAAGCAATCCTCAATTGGTAATGATGAAAGGGTTAAATATGGGGCAGCAGCAAAAACTTTGCCTTGTACTGTTTGAAATCGCCATCGCTCATCTTGTCGTAAAATACTGATATGCTGCACTGTGACCATGTTTGAAGCAATTTTCGTAACAGTGGCTTCATTACGGCCAAACAATCGGCACTCGCCAGATTTAACAGAAAAGTCTATTCCGCGACAGTTGGAATTTGTGTAGCGAAACATGCACAAAAACAAACAACTGGCAAATGTCTTCCTAGTGCCTTCAAGAACTTCGGTGTGGAATGGATGGCCCTCGATACCGGTTGGTTGTGAAAATATCCATTCGTCCATTACGACTGTGGATTCGATTTTCTTAAAAAAACTTGTAACGAATATTAATTCTGACGTTAGGCTCCAAGTACCGTACTCGTCATAAACTGAGCATGTTTTGTTTTCCATGTCCATCGTAAAGGCTACACAATCTCTTTCAAGACAAGCATAGAAGCAAACTCCAGTATCATCAGTAGTCACCTGGTAAACCGGATTTGCTGTCAAGCTTATGTTAGGAGCAGTGTTCCACGTCAAATAAGGGCAGCTTTCACATAACCAAGCATTAGCTTCCAGAATTAACTGCTTCTTGGTGTCTAACAGGGAACAAGATGAGATAGATTGAAATGGCTTCCCAAGAAAATTACTGCTTCCATGATGGCAGTTTGATAAACATCCAGTTCCACAGTGTTCAGGGGTGGTACCACAATATCCATATTTGGAACAGCAAGTTCCATCACGACAAGGGTTAGCAGCGCTGCACAAAGCTGAATCGGGGTTTGCCGTCGTCAGGGAGATGTTGTTCCAGCAATTTGATAAGCAACCTGTACCGCAGTGGTCAGCTGTATCACCACAGAATCCAAACTGTGAGCAACACATATTCTCCGAACACAGTCGATTAGAATCACAGTTTCCCTTTGGTTCATTTCCACCATCCCTGTTGCAGTTGGAGACACACCCTTCTCCACAATGTTCAGCTGTTGTTCCACAATATCCCATCTGAGAACAGCATTGGTTATCGGGACATTTCCTTTCCGCATCGCAATCCGTTGTTTGGATTTTACAGTTTGACTGGCATCCCTCTCCACAATGATCTGCTGTATTCCCACAGTATCCATACTTTGAACAACAATGTTTTCCAGGGCAAGCTTGAGTTTCGCTGCACTCAGCCGCTTCACTCCAAGGTGTTAATACAAGCACCACAAGTAAAATCTGTAATAGGCCTATTATTGCCATCGTCGTTCTGACCTAAGTTAGTCTTAAGAATATTTGACTTTCAGGATAGCCTACTTCTTTGTTAAAGATGCGCTTAGTTCAGAGATAGAACACAAAAACCTGGAAATATAAAATAAAGCTTGCATTATGTACAATACTTCAACAAAAAGTATAAAATGTAGTAAAGGTCAAAGTTTAATGGAGACACGTGGGAAAGGATTTTTAAAAGTTTTGTTTTGTCTTAAAATTCTAACCTTGCATTTGTTTTCTAGGTGGGGTGGGCAAGCACAACTCATAACGACTACATTTAAACAGAAGTTATTAGATTCCACTTTTGCAACAGAAGAAGAAGAAGAAAAGAAAGAAAAAGAAGATGAAGGGGTTTATTTTTAACACATAAAAACTAAATTCCAAATAGAGTCGATTGAAAACCTATTACTTTGAGGAGCCCTGTTTAAATGTAGTATGAATGACTGTACTAAGGGATAAGAAAAAAATCACACATTATTGAATTACAGAATTATGCAATCACATCGTGGATAAGTAAAAGATTAAAAAAAAAAGTGCAAACTGCACTGAGTAAATTACAGAAAACATCATTAAAATATGACAACGTTAAAGATTACAAAAAAATTCAAAGTACAGAATGAAAACTTCAGTAATGGAAAAAGAAATGGAGATAAATGTGCATTTAATTTTCAGTTTATCAATGTGGTATTGGTAACACAGTGCTTAAAGTAACGCTTTTTGTAAATTTGAAGCACTTTGGCCCTCGGCTTTAATGTCTGCTGGAATTACACTCAAAACTGTAAATACTTGACCAATTCACGACATCTTACCGATAATCTTACTTTCATTTTACCACTTAATGAAAGTCGTTCTACGAAAGGTCCTATGACGTTTCACATGTTTCTAGTAGAATAGTTTTGTACAATATTATACATCTATGAAGCCTGATACATCTATGTACTTATGGCGAATGAACATCCCAGACATTCCTATGTGTATGTTATTTCTTAAATCATTATGCCATCTGCACATCAATGAGCATGTGACCCCGACTAGTCCCAGGAACAATGGGTTACAGTGGGTGTGTTTGGGTTGGGGAGCGGGTGTAATGAACCCTTCCAAAAGTATGGATAGTTGGGAAAATGGTCGGAAAAATTCAATATTTTGCTTTACTAGCCATTTATTTTTTACTGTCATTTACTTCTCGTTCACACGATTTTAGTTTTCATTCTCAACCATCGTCGCCAACCAGTCGTTCCAGTATATCACTAGGTATGGCTGTCTGCCTACCCATAACAAACGTGAAAGTTTAGTGGCATTTTTCAGTGTAATAATGCTAGTGTGAATACCTGGAAGTGAGCTTCTGACCTATACTCCGTTTAATGAGTTACCTATGAGGAAACGAACTTTACTATACCACGCGCCACGGCTCTTTGCCATGACGTCACCGTCAGTTAGCCAATGTCGAACGAGCGTAGCGGCTGTTCACCCTGTTCTCAGACCGTTGATGCGTGGCACGGTACATAGCCGTGGCGCATAGTAAAAAGAGTGTAGGTCAGACGCTCACTTCCCGAAAGCTCATCTCTGTACCGTGCCACGCATCAACGGTCTGAGAACAGGGCGAATAAGGTGAACAGCCGCTACGCTCGTTCGACATTGGCTAACTGACGGTGACGTCATGGCAAAGAGCCGTGGCGCGTGGTATAGTAAAGTTCGTTTCCTCATAGGTAATTCATTAAACGATATGGACCGTTATTTTACAAGGCAAAGAACTGGAAAAAAATTACCAATTATATGTACTGGTAATTTAAGATTTTATTTTTCACAGTGTGATTAATGCTTTAATAAATTAAATATACTGTTATGTGTCTGGTTTGCATCATCCGTGATATTTAAAATGGTTTATATTTCAAGTGTAATACAATCACTGCCCGTTTGTAGTGTCGCATTGATATTCGTTTTTGTGCGCACCAGGTTTAGATAGACCTGTTTTCTGTGCACAATAGATGTGTTATTCCGTTTGTTACTGATTGTTACTACGTCATCGACGAATAACCTTCACAATACCCACCAATCGCGCTTTTTCATTGCTATCGTGGAAAGAATCAAAATTCCGTCCTTTTCCATTGCTTCCGTGAAAAGAATAAATATGCTAGAACTTTTCATAATTACTCCGTTTGGATTGGTTGTCATGATCGCAATGCCCAAAGGCAGCGTTATGGTCAGCCAGCTCTACCCTGGAAACACGTACGAAACATGTACTATACAATGTGATAATTTGCTTGATAGTTTTTAGTGTGAAATGTCTGTCAGAGGCGTACGAGTTGCAAAAAGAAATGTACTCGATTGTACTGAGACAACGCGGAATGAGTGTGCAAAGTTTGCTGGTTATCAATGCTGCAGTAACGGATTTAAATGTAATAAAATGAAGCCATAGGAACGCTTGTCTTATAATTAATGCTATTTAAAAAAAAATTAAAATAAAGAAAAGATTCGATGAAGGGTTTTATTCGGAAACAAACTTTAAAGTCTAAAGACCCCCATTTATTTGCTGATTTAGCTTGAATACTAACACATTTTATTTTGAATTTGGGAGGAAAAAACGTTTGGAGTTTTTCTAACAATTTAGATGTCCACATATTTTAAGTTGCGAAGTTGCGATTCAGAAAACTGTATTGACGACTGTTTTCAAGTTAATACATTTTATTCAAATGAACCACTGAACATACAGTCGGTGAAAAGTCAACTCATGCTGCGGCGCTCGACGCTTCTCTCGCTCGGCCCATTATACATGTTGTCTGTGGAGTTGGTAATATTTTAGTAACTCCCCCACATCCTCAACGCAGCTTACGACCCAGAAACTGAAGTGGGTCACTTTTTCAGATCCATGACCCATCTGACCCAATCAACCTGCGTGGAAACATGATTCGCCATGACCCACTTTATATGACATGCACGCGTGCTAAGGAATATGATAAAAGAACTGTCACCAACAGTTGCAATTAGTTTGTATCGAAATAATCAGTTCATCGATTTGTGACGCTCTTGAAATCAAAGAAATTATATGATGCGTGGATCGACGCCAATAGCGTGAGCCAATATGGACAGTATGTATAAATATGGTATAGCAAGCAAACGAAAAACGTATACTTCAAACTATAACATTTTCTGCAATCGACTAATTAGGGTCATATTTTTATTTAGATGATTTAGTCATGGATCTGAAAAGTTGACCGTTTCGATCTCTGACGTAATGTTTTTGGGATGACAGAAAGAAAAAAGATACTGCAAATTACAGAATTTATTTAAGTGTTAAAAAATGTAATACTAGTTAATATTACCGCGGGTCGGTGTGAAGACTTTGACCCACGCCCACGTGACTCACGGAAGGGATGACTCAGTATTCAAGAGTTGCAGGTTACTAACCAGGAGGTCACTGGTTTAAATCCACAGCCTTCTCCCCCCCCTCCCCTCCCCCCTCAACCACTCCCCCCGCTCAATATTTTTGCCCGCAACATTGGCAAACTTTTTTTGGTATATAAATTATCATTTTCAGCGTTGTTGGTGTAGTGGGAAAACTTATTCGCCTATTTCCAATTATTCATTACGAAATTACTTACCCATTACTTCATTAATTTAAAGAAAGAAAGTGACGTGGCGGCTTGACCAACGTGTAAACACAGAACGCACGTCCGATCATGCAGAATAGCCCCGGGGCAGAAATGATTCGCCCATGCCAAAAGACAAGATCTCTCTTACCGACAATTTGTCCTTAGGGCAAGACAAGTGCCAGCGTGTTCGTGCGGCAGTAACGATTTACGCTGCCCCAGTGAAGAGTGCCAGCGTGCTAGTACAAATGGTTGGCAATGGTTTTGCTATGTTGGCCCAGTGTTGGCGCAATTTTGGTGCGGGTGCTTGCCTATAGAGCAATCACATGGTCCAATATGGGGCCTGTCAGTGTCATCCAACAAGTAGGCATCCAGGGATGACACTGACACTAAAAACAAACTGTGTACCAACGAAGGAAAAACTAAATTTGTAATTACTAGACAAACGGAAAAAAAATGAAGTAACAACAATAAATACTTCGTACGGAAAATGATAAAGGGAGGCATCGTCGTGTTTAGCATAAAAAAATCACGAAAATATGATAATAAAATACTTGGAGGTAGAGCCGAAATGGAGCGCACACATTCACGGTGTAGGTACTTAAACGAAACAAAATTCGACAAATGTCGACATTATGACTACCTGAAAAAATACTAGACGAAGAAAACAAAATGATTTTCTATGCTTCCTGGCTAAAATAACACGTATGACATGTTTTGGACATCTAAGGGAATGAAACAATGAAAGACGCGGACTATTAAAAAATTGAAAAGCGTTCGATGAAAATATTATTTAGCATATCGCAGTGACAACGTTGTATTCAGTCGTTGAGCTAGCTGCCAGAGGCACTGCATACAGGGTGGTACACAAAAAACTGACGACCCAACATTTTCTACGTCCAACTTTTCTAGTTAGCACTCCTCAGAAACAGGAGAGTACAGAAATCTTCCTGTTTCATTAGATTTGATTCTATCCTCTCCTGGTTCTGAGGGGTGCTAACTAGAAAAATTGTACGTAGAAAATGTTGGGTCGTCAGTTTTTTTTGTCGACCACCCTGTATACGCGAAGGTTTTAGGTTAGTTTGTCAAACCAATTTGTGAGAGCGGATTACTTGGACCTAAAAATGTTTAGTTTTTTTGGATCTGTTTGCAGCTGACACGGCCATTTTCTGCAAGTGGATTCTTTTCTTTTTCATTTACAACCCTTAATACATGTGTCTCAGCTTAAGGGAGTGGACAAAACATTTCCTTAAGCTGTTTTTAAAGCCCTAAAAAATTCGCAGACAGCATTGGCTTTGCTAAAGACGCCGTTGTTTTTTCCCCCGCCACGTTGTCGTGCCTGTACTGTTACCTACTGCATTTCGACAAAACAAATTTTTGATACGCTAAAAATGCTAAATACTTAGCATTAAATATTCTAATTATAATGTTTTATTTTTCGTATGGAAAGAAAAATTATACCATACCACTGCCTCCCCTGCGCCCCCTTCCCACCCCCCACAAAAATGTACGGCTGCCTTCCAAAAAATAAACACGGAGAGAAACTATAATTTAATTATGAAACTACCTGAAGAGATGGGGAAGACAGAGAGCTTAGGAGAAAATCAGCAAAAAATTGTAATTAAGAAAAAAAGAGTGAGGAATTTAAGGAGTAAATTGTTTATCTTTGTCTTTTTTGTAATAATTATTGAATTTTTATTCGTATATTTTATCCTTACTAGTCTTTGTAGTTTAAGCTTGAGTTGAAATTTAAAAAATATTTTATTTTTCCAGTTTTGTGGCATAGTTTGTTTGGGGTGCGTAGGGTATCGATTACAGACGAATAAATAAAGTTGACAAAGGCCCACGAAAGTTTCGTTAATTTTGTCAGCTGCATCGTTGCGCTGTAATTTTCGTTTTGATAGCGGCCATTGCATTGTTGCTATATTTACATTGGACTCCATCTTTTTTCTGGTATGCGTGGTATGTATGCATCAGCGGTTGGTGAACTGAACAGGCTGCAACGTGAGTGAAAGTGAGTAAAAACGTGAGTAAAAGTCCGCCCCGACACACGACCTGAGGGCAGGCAACATCGGAGGTCACTAATTCAAGTTGTGTCGGGTTTTCTGCCCCCTGTCACTAGCCAATTATAGCCCATTCCCACCGCGACGAGATCTCCGCCCGACCGTTGCTCTGACAACCAACCCCTGAGGCAGATGGAGTTCGCATTTGGTTTTTGCAAATTGCAGCAAACTCATAATAAATTTTTTTGGGCTAATAAGACATGCACAGACACAGATAAGAGTGTATTTAGATGAAGGAGAATTCGGGTGAGATTGAAGCAAGTATTGGATGCTGAGCTGAAGCAAGTATTATTGAACTCGAACTGTTGTAACTTAGCTTTTGTAAAACTTTCGTGACTGACGTACGTGTTCTTTAACTAGCCTCTGTTACACTGAAAATAAAAATTCGATCCTATCTTTAACTCGAACCACCATCATGGTCGAGGGCGTGCCGACTTCATAAATCCGGTGGTGTACACTTGGTGTGAAATCCGGATTTAATCCAACCATGAAAATCCGGAACAAATCCTACAAATCAGGATTTAAATCCATGAAGTCCGGATTTAAATTAAGAAAACACTAGAGAAATCCGGATAAATCTGATTTTAATCTCAATAATCCGAACTAAATCTAAAAAAAAATGCGACTTAAATCCGCTCAAATCCGGAAGAAATCCAACCAAGTTTGGTGCTAAAAAGGAGCAAAAAGACTCGAACTGGTATCTTTAAACCGAGTTTAAATAAAACAAATCCGAATTAAATTCACATATATCCGCCAAATACGAAAAAAAAAGACTTAAATCCAAAAAAATCCAACTTATATCCAATAAATCCGTCTTAAATTAGTATAAATCTAACCAAATACGATTATACCACACGCAATGGCTGTTTGCTGTGACGTGCACATCACGTGAATGGTCTAGTCCAATCATATGGCCAAACAGCCGTTGTTCTCGTTCGTCATTGGCTAACTCATGGTGACGTCACAGCAAACAGCCATTGCGCATGGTATAAGTTTGGCACAAAAATGGGAACAACAATGAAAGAAACGGTGCTTTTAAATCCGGTTTACTGTAAATCCAACAAAAATTCGGATTAAATCAACACAAATATGAAATCCGGTGTACGCTTTTTCACAAGTCAGTACCCCCTCGACCAAGATCGGTACCACCTCGGTACCCCCTTGAACGCTCTGCGAGGCCTTTTAAAAATTTCTTGTAAGGTGGATGTATGACGTAGTACAATACAAGCCTTCTTTAAAATTTCTTCTGAGGTGCATTTAGGTGTAGCGTGAATTTAGGGCAGCCAGAAAAAACATAAGGGGTAAATACCCGTTTCAATGACTCTCGTTTCGCCGAATGCCGTTCTACAGAATTTCACTCAGTGTCTTAATATTCGCCGAAAGGGGAATTCCCGTTTTGCTAAATCACTTTAGTTTTCCAAATTTCCTGCCTCGCTCGCGTTGCTGCGCTCGCTATGGCAAAACATGTAACGTCAGAAATCGTAACCACTCGCAAATTCCTACCAAGTAGGGTAGCTTTTTTAAACTTCTTGTTTGTTAAATGTTTGAAGAATGTTGTGAATAGTTACTATTATATCTCAGCTCTGCAAAACTCGTTTGCGACTTTTTTCCAGAAAAAAAAATTTATAGTTTGTTCGTTGTCCCCATGCTGCTGTTTTCCTGAAAATGTTAACTTGCGTAATCTCTGAACAGCTTCATTTACTGTTTTACGCAGGAAATGTGGTAAAGTGAACAACTATGGATTTCAAGGTTGAGTGACATATGATACAAAGTGGCTTTCACCCCTCAATTATTTTCTTTCTTTTGTTTTTACTTTTACGGAGCCAAACCCACACCATAGGAAACAATTATCAACAAACACCCGTCTTCCTGCAGTTTTAATTCTCGTCAGGAAACAGCGAATTACCGTTAAAATTACCTGTATGATGTGTAAAGCGGTACAGTTAATTTCATTTGGCGTGCTACCTCTTATCTAAATAATTACCATTTGAAGTTGCAAAGTAAGTGACTAGGTTGAACAATTGAGTGAACGGGGAAATTTACCAGGCTGTCCAAACTATTGTGAACGAAATTTGTGCATTCTACGTTTCGTTACGTTGAGGCAAGAAGTGAGAGGACGGTCACAAGTCAGCTCCACTAAAAGCAAAAGCCACGCCATATCCCACAATCAACAATCGAAGCCACATAGAATACAGCCAAAATATAAACAAACTCTGGCTAAACTAATATGACATACATGACCTAGCCAGGAGCAAATAAATGTCATGCACGCCAGTAGGACTTGAGAGTATTCATGTTATAACTTTCGCTTTGTTTGCACAAGACCGTCTAGGAGAGAAGCAGCAGGTTTCAGCTCCTGGCTCCAAGCCAGTTTATTTGACATCGCTAAAAGCTTTTTTTTTTTTTTTTTACCAAAGCAATGATAAGAAAACTGTCGTAGAGTCGGGAGGCAAGACACCCAATTTCTATTCCAGTCGGCCTTGGCTCAAGAAACAAAAAGCTTTCCTCGTTTAAATGCTGATTCTTGTGAACTGGGACACTCTTGGACTATTCGCAGCGTAAATGATAATTTCCACACGTATTTCTTAGTACAAACCTACACAGCGTAATTTTTAACATACATTTCCCGCAAAAGTAAAAACGGAAACTCGTTGAATAACTCTGCCCATTCAGTACAAACGGTGGAACAAAGGGCAGAATTGTGCTGGAGACACCATCTTCACGCGGCTCCTTTCCCAGATTACCTATACAATTAAAGCTCTGTACGTATGCGTGTATGTATGTATGCTGAAAGGCAAGCACTTTGTAACGCACATCCAAGCGTTCAGACCATGGTTTTTCTCCCTTAACTTTATACTTTTACTTCAGAGAATGAAGGAAGTCATTTCACTTTTTTCGGACATGGGTAAAAAAAGAAACTTTTATCGATGTATGGAAAAAGTATGATTGAGTTGTGATGGAGGTTGGCATTCCTGATTGTTGCTTGGCATACTAGTTGATAAGGACACGTTAACAACTTAAAAAAATCTCCTTGGATGTTTTCTATTTCTTAACGTGTCAAGTCATCATCAGTACAATGCTAAGTGCTCGTGTTTTAGGTAGAGATTAGCTTGACACATTAAAAATTTAAAATCTCCTATAGGAGGTTTTTACTTGTTAACGTCCTAACAAAGGGGCTTGGCGTCCGTCGCACGTGCGTTGCATGGAAACAGAGTCTATATATAAACTAGCATCGTACCCGGCTTCGCCCGAGGATTTGTTTGACCCGTGGTTGTTTCCCAGTATTTAGTCGGTGCTGCATTTCCGTCAATCGTCTCCCTCCGCAAAGCAATGTCGTAATCAAATAGTGGTTCTAACATAAGCACTGCCCCACCAATGGGCATTCCCCGTTCAGGCCCCTCCCCACTCCCAGTAGCGTGCGAAAAATAACTGTCCCTCGTACATGACGTCATTTAAGATATGCCTTTGCGATGACCGCGCAGAGCAAATTGTTAGTCAAGGTAACAATGTGCCAATTTCAACTTCTATTCAGGGCAACAACGTCCCAGTTTCAACTTCAAGCCAAAGAATTGACACACTCGTACGTTTTCATTGTTCCCCATCCGGGGGTAGGCGTTGCGGTTGCTTCATTTCTGCTATGAGACTTTGGTTTATATGTAAGATAATGAAATGGGATGAGACCAAGCAGAAGCCTTATCGGAGAAAAATAAATTTATTAAGCATTATTAAATTTTACGCTTACGCGCTGTTATTTATTATCGATGGAACTCACACTTTTATTGATAACTTATCTCCCTTGCAGGCGTGGGAGTTAGATTGAAGATGTAATAAAATGCATCCCGTTTATCCAATTAGCTTGCCGTTTTCAGCGATGACGTCGTCTCGGCGATGCGCGTATTTCCCCAATTGGAACCAAACGTCCATTTCTCACAGAAACAAAGTTAAGTTTTATTTCTAGGGGTTGAGGGAAGCAGGGCGCCCCAATGCAGGCTCTTGGGGTTGCCCCCATCTTAGGGACGAAATAAAGTCATCTTAGTCAGATGCGTAATTCCAATGCTGTAGGGCTTTTGATGGGGTGCAAGGGACTTTTGACTCATTCTGGATATACAAGAAAAAGACATGTAAGCCATTAGCATCGCACTATTGCATGTAATACAAGCTCCAGCTTGTTTTTTTTGGGACGCCGAAAATTCTTTTACACATAATAGTGCGTCTCTGATTGCTTACATGTCGTGTTCTTGTTTCTCTTCCTTCGAGCATTAAGTCTTTTTAGGGCTTACATCCGTATTTTATACGCTTAAGCATTTTTTTAAACTAATAAATTAAAGAATTGATACTGATAAAGGGAAAAAAATAAGCCAAGACCATCGGTAAATAGAGAACCAGCCTATGTTCAGAAGATCGCGGTTCGAATCCCTGTAGGTATTTTTTCAGTAAGAATAAATCAAGTTAAGCTGTATTAATAATCATTAATATACTTACCATTTTTATTTTCCTTGGATAGACATGCTTCGAGTACGTAAAAAAAGGTATTATAGTAATTATAACTGCAGTCAACTTCGGCTTATGAACGAATGAGAACGATTTACTTGATGCGAAAAATCACTTTTGTGAAGGGCACAAACTTCCTGTTATCTTTTATACACTATACTATACGCGTTTCAAAATTGTGTATTGCTCAATAAGCACGGAAATTGTCTGGTAATGTAGTTGAAACATCCTCACTAAAACCACCTACTGTTACCAGGTATCTTTGTACGGGAAATTTGATGTCGGTGTGGAAGTTTTTTTCCTGCGTCATCTATTGACCTCACCGTAAAGTCAACGAATAAAGCTCTTTGTCCGTTTCCTCATAATAAATATATCCTTTGCAAAACTCGAACTTTTCCAGGTAAATAAAAGTATTTACGGGTATTGAAGGTAAATCAAATTTCTGACAAGTTGTTTACAGTTTAAAAAAAAAATAATATATTGCTGTGATAAAGATTCAGGACTGTAAATTCAAGTTGAAAAGTTAAGTCAAATCTATAGTGGAAGAGTGCTTATTCAAACGTCCAACGGTTCAACATTGATGTATTTTATGAAATGTTTAGCGCGTGAAGGGATCCAGGCAACAGACAATCTTTCCAAAATTGGTCGCCTATGTAATTAGTGTTTAAAAAAAATGTCTAAGCGTGCAAAATACGGATGTAAGCCTTAAAAAAACGTAATACTCTAAAGGAACAGAATAATAAAAAAGACATCTAATTCGTTGGTGTCATACTAATACGTGTCATACCAATATGTATCATACTAACACTAAAAAGAAACTCTAGCTCTATAATCCTTAAAAAGCCCTTTAAAGCCCTGGGTCTTGTTCTTATCTACGTTTTAAAGGATCCTTTTCACTTTTTCAACAGATGCAGCGTTGTAGAATCTTCGAGCAATAAAGAAAACAGCGGTAAATTGAAAAAAGGAACAACACTTCGCTGCAGCGCCTCTAATTCTCATAACTAAAACGAGATCACGTGACCCACATCAGCCTACTGGATGACGCAGAATCTGGAACGTGGATGCTGTGTTTAGAATATGGGCAGCGCTATCAGAATGATGAACCGGCGCTGTTAAGCTATAAAACTTGTTTCGGTTTCATAAAAGTTGTGTGTATGCAGAAAAAAGTTGTGTGTCCCAGTAAGCCACTGTACGTTGCGATGCGACGTTAAGAGTTACTACCCCGGATGAAATATGACAACTTTTTATTTTTAAACCTGGGAAATGTGCAACGAAAATTCTAACAGATTACATTGCCTTTCGGCTTGTGCTGAACCTTAGTTATTGTTTTGTTAAACAGCTGGAGTATCGTGGAGTCCAGTGGCAAATGACGTTGCACTATTGAGGATAGCTTGAATCGCTGACTCAGTCCAAATATTCTTCAGTGAAGGAAAAATGTCACTACAAACCATAAACGTGTTTCCACAACGTACCAATACAACACTCGACGTCAATGGGTGTTCATTACTGGTCCAAAACCACTTTTTGGTGTCAGGTCCAATTTGAGACGTCCAGCAAACTTCTGATAGACATCCGAAACGTCTTTTTGTGGTTAGAAGAAGAAGTCCTACTGCGACCACTCTTGGTCTAGCACATCTTGAGTCATTTGCAACGTGGTAACTTGAAGGGAAAAAAATAAAAAGCAATAAATAAAAGATTCTTTGGCAACAAAGATAGTGCTGGACCTGAACTGTGATTTCATATTTACTATATGAATTCTGAAAGTATTCGTTTCATCATAACTAGTCAACTTCAGTTAATTATTAGAAACCTAGCAGTTGCTTATTTCAATACAAAGTTTAACAGTGAATTGAGAAAGCAACAATATCTACGAACCAAAACATCTACGAAATTTACGTTTCTATGCAATACACTGTAATGGTGCGTGGCTTCAACCGAATAAAAACGCATAATCACCTAGAAATAAAAAAAAAAAGGCGTTGTAAAGCGTTGTGTTGTTTTAACAAAATCGCACATTATATATATTTTTTACGTAAGAAATTGTCTCCATTACACGAACAAAATAAAAGCTGTATGCGTTTAAATATCAATATAAAAGGTAGCCAGTGACGGCGCCACGGGTGGACCAGGGTAGGCCATGACCCCCCCCCCCCCCTAAATATTTCAGGCCCCTCCCTCCAAAAATACCCCAACACTCAGGTCACTACCAGAAAATAAAATAACAAAAATACTTGCAGGCTAAACTTGAAATCAAATGAATAAACAAAGCTTTAGTAATTTTGCAATATATGTGTAGCCTAATTTATTTTGTTTGTTTGTGGGGCTCATTTTACAAATAAATTGTACTGGATTAAAGCTTAGATTACATCCAGGTTGAATTAAACGGAATAAAAGTGACTAATGTGGTCGTCTTAAAAAAATATCCTTACCCCACTCTGTTTTCAGATGTGCCCTCTTCGCCCCCCCTCCCAACAATTCAGTCCTGACGCCATCACTGAAGGTAGCACCAATAACGCCATACTGGTGGCTAGCATCCTGTCGTTGAGTTAACTGGAAGGGGCACGTGGAGGTAAAAACATTATCATAGTTTGTCAAGCCAATGCTGTTAAAGCGGATTTCTTTGCCCTAAAAATGCTCAACTTTGGGAATTTGTTGGTAGCCGCTACAATTTTCAGCAAATGGAATCGTTTCTTTTCCGATTTAGAACCATAATATACGTTTCGCACCGTAAAGGATTTGACAAAACAACTTATTTCAGGCCCGGGACATTCTCTCTTATAGCATTGGCACTGATGGAGGTAAAAAAACACTGATTTTTTTTACCTCCATGTGTACTAGGGTGGATCAAAAAATGCTTTTCTTTTTCTAATTTCCATTCGTAATAGTGGAAATGTTGGTCTTCGACCTCCTAATCACTATCCTTAAAGAACAAATTTCTAAAATATTTTTTGAGGTGCCCACCTGGGCCTAGAGTTTAACATTATAAGTCAATGAGAAAAAAATCACTAATTCTTAAAAAAAAAATTTTGACTAGTTTAAAATACAGCTTTTTACATTATCTAATTTGGTACTCTCAGAGACCATTAAAAGAAGTCAGAAATAAATTTAAAAAATATATTTTGTCCCTAAACTTCGTTTTAATTCACGGCGTAAAATCGACAAAAATTCCTTTTTTCCCCATTTTGATGGCCGATAATTCGCATTGTTTTCTGTAAAAAAAAAAAAATTGGCTTCAATTTGGTAGTCTCTGAGAGTACAAAATGAGATAATGTAAAAAGCAATATTTTAAACTAGTGAAAAATCAGTTTTTGCAGAATTAGCGATTTTTCTCATTGACTTTTAATGTTAAACTTGTTAGGCCCAGGTGGGCACCTCAAAAGATTATTTTAGAAATTTGTCTTTTTGGGATAGTGATTAGGAGGTCGAAGACCAACTTTTCCACACTATTACGATTTGAAATTTTTAAAAAAGCATTTTTTTTTATTCACCCTAATGTGTATTGTGTGCCTTGCAGCTAGCTCAATGATGCTAGCCTCGTAGCCAGTATGGGTTTATTGTAGTTGCTCAACAGCAAATTAAAATTGTAATTCTTTCTCACCTCCCCCTCCCCCTCTGCTTCCCACCCCCCCAAGAAAAATATGCGTTTAGAAACGCTCGAGAGAAACTGCAAGATGAAATTTAATTACTGACATAGTTTCCCATTTTTATATTCGTCAAGAAAATGTTTAGTTTCCTGTCATAAAAAAAGATCCGATTTACGTCATCCGAACTATTTATAATTACATTTCAGAATCGCTCATTCGGTTTCCATTTTCTTGTGGTTATGAAATTGATGTCGGCTTTCTCATCGGTTCGCAAAATTAATTGGAAAATTACACACAAAGGCAAAGCCAAAACCAATTATCTCAACGACAGAATGACATAACCGTGCTGCAGTAATAATCACATTATTGATTTATTACGTTAGAATGAATGCTTTAAACAGACGCACGAGTTGGAAAACAAATTTTCTCATGTGTATTGAATGTAACCATGGAAACGCGATATTCTTGTTTCCACGATATTATTCCTTAATTGCATGAAATCTGATTTCATGGTGGAAAAATATTCTTACGATGCAGTTGACATCCAGAAACAATTCTAGGAATACTAAAAAAAATTGTCGATGTCAAGTATTAAAAACAACGTATCGTAGGTGATTACGCACACTTACAGTGTATTATTGAAAAACATTGCCTTACTACTTCGATTTTGTTTATTATAATAAAGTTTTAAACCAAACATTAAAGCAACTTCCGACCTGCCTTATAACAGCCACGCGCAGTCATGTGGCCGCGCGCTGCCGTCGCGAGATTCGGCGTAGTAATACTACAACGTCATTTCCACCCTCATCTTTTCGTGATCACGTGAATGATGCGGAACGGCCTAGTAAGTGAATTACGGGTCACGTGACAGCATTGACGCTAAAACTGTGTCGTCACAACCGGAAACAATGAAATGTCATGGTTATTGTAGACGCGCAAAGGATCACATACGTATGACCCCAGTAAATATAGTTACCAATATTCAACAGAAAATATCGTAGACGCCGCAATTTAAAACGGATTTTTAGCTAGGGATTGACTAACGGTAAGTAAATAAAACTTTCGGGTAATGATGTGGAGGATCGAGAAAAATGGCGCTAGGAGGAATGTCCTTTTAACTTTATTGTTGTTACTAAAACGTAGATAATCGCTATGTATGATAACAACAATAATTACGAACAAATAGTTTTAAACTGATTTTAATAACAATACCACATAAGAATATATGTTAATCGTGGGAACGTATTCACTGCATCCCACACGAAATTAGACATCACACGTTGAGTTGTTGGAAGCTAATTTGGTTTGGCAGGGGCGGCCGCAAGGCAGGGCATTGGGCAGCTTTAAGTAACTTAAATCTAATTTCTAATTATAAAAAAAACATGTTGTGGCGTTTTTTGTAGATGGAGTTTCCCGTTGGGACCTCGGCTATTACAAGTTTGTATTTTCCTGAGAAGAAATGACGCTGCAGCTATGAAAACTAATAGATAGATAGTGGGACACTGGCTTTTGCGGTTGTCCCCAGATGCTATATGAAAGCACACTAGTCTTGCAATTTCGTCCCAAAAACGTAACTTGCTAACAGACGCCGCCCTTCTCCTCTGTTGTTCAGTTTACCGTCGCCAGAGAACTCGTCACGCAATGGAGCGCTGATTAAAAACAACGATACAATGTAAGGCGATGTAGCCTGTCCGCAGGTGTTTTTACTGAAAGCCATCATCACTAGAGGGACGCTGAGTTGCTGCAACCGTTAGAGTTCGATCGGAATAAAAGCGATTTCGTTGGGTAGTTTGGAAGTCGGATGCGATTCGTTTTTCCCAGTGCACACTTGAAGGCAAATTAGTATATTAGCGTGTGCCAAGAAAGATTGTGAACACTCCTACAGCCTCAACGTAATGTTTCTTGTTGCCACTCGTATTTTAGGCCCACACTTCTGAAAATAAATGTACGTGACAGACTTACCACAAAGACTCGCTTACGTATTATTACAGGCTGTTTTTTAGTCTTCTGTACAGCCGTACCGGCTGAGAAGACTATTGCAACGCCTTTGTCCGTCCGTCCGTCGCTTTTTTCAACTTCGCAACGATACCAGATGGAGACGACCACTGTTTACAACGTTAGATTCAGTGTCAAAAGTTAGTTAAATAACATGACAAATTAAAACATCGTTACCTCCTTAATAGCTAATAGACTTCTTCGACATAACTAAATTAAATAATAACATTTCATCGCCGAATTGAAATCCTAAGGATTTGTGTTAACGCAGCCGTAAAAACAAAAACATTTTAGCTTCGTTTAAAAGAGTCTTGTCGCATTGTTGCATGAATGAATAGGCTTACCGTCGAACCAAATTCTCCATTAGGCCTATCTGCTACTTATGGAACTAAAACTCCGTTAAAAAAATTAGGCCTAAAAAATGAAAATTAGGTCTAAAATCACGTTACCATGGCAACGTCAAGTTGCTACGAGTCGCTTGCTGGCTTTCTCAACAGCGTTTCTCCCGTCCCTTCCCTACTACCACTGATCTATATAGGCTACGTTGCGCATTACGTTGTGACACTGTACCTGTGTGCCCGGAGGAATACCGTGTTGCAAAAATGAATAGGCTTACTGTATACAATCCAAATCTCCCTTAGTTGCTACTTATACTTTAAGTTCTAAATTAGGCCTAAACGCTGACAATTACGCCTAAAATGTAAAATAAGCTTAAAAGCTAACACATTTTTAACGGGCAATTCTGATGGTTACAGCTTTTACAATACACTATAATATAGATAGCCGTTGCAATGCGTGATAGAGAAGTGTGCCTCACTATTGGTAGTGGCAGAACTGTACAGAAGACCGGATGCGACTAGGTAGTCGTTGTAGCCGCTTGTTTTTATATGACCCAACTTTCTACATGCAGGGGGATTAGTCTACTATACCCCAAAGGGAGAAAGGGTAAAAACGGCTCAATGTGTAACAGGCATGAATTGCTAAAATGCACCTTGTATTGGCCGTGTAAACGCAGTGAACGAAGTCATGGATAGCTAGCTACCCTGGTAACTTGTTATCATCGCATGGCAACGACACTTTCGCCTTCTTAGGTTATTAGCAAAGAACAATATTAAAAATCATAAATAAAATGGACGTAAGTCAGCTTAGAAACTTCCTACATGGAACCTGACTTCTTGCCTACTAGTGCAGTGGGAAGTAAGGATGGGATTTTTGCCAAGCTTTTATATTTTGGTTAGTCCTGGTCCATTCTATATTTTTATTCTTGTACTTTGAGTTTTTACATTTATTATGGATTTTAAAGTGTTTAAGTTGACTTATTTATTTTTTATTTCTTGATAACGAAACATAAATTGTGCATATTTTCTGCGCACTCTGTTGGTTTTTCTATTTTCTAATTATTCCGTCTCGCAAGTCATTTTATTTTACCGGTTGCTTTATGACCATTTTTATCGGCACAATTGTTTGTAATTTCTTCACAAAAGCGAACATGGTGTTGAATAAGCAAAAGATCGAAAATAACAGTTAAAACTTACAACTTGTAAAGTACGGGTTCTTAATACTTAAAACTTACAAAGATTCTGTACTCGTTGACCGTCGACGTGTAACATTTCATTATGATTACCTGACAAGGATTCGAATTGATCGCCACTAAAGCACCCTCCGATGTACATGTCGTTTTTCCAAGGCCAATTTGCCGTGTAAAGCAGCGGAGAGTATTGGTTACTTAATTTTATGACAAATGACCTATAAATGAGTTATTAACGTATTTATTTGAACAGATGTTCTCGTCACAATTTGGAATCTCGACAAGGTAATTACGTTAAACAATTGAGTGGGAATTTGACCTTCTGTGTTCATCAATCTACACTAATGGTCTTCGCGTATAAATTGAATCTGGTATATATGTATCGGCAATGCTTGTTTTATAAGAAATGCTGTAGAAGATGTGCGCCGATTTTGGCACTGGTTTCAGTTTGGCTCGATTTGGAATTTCTGAATTTCAAAATAGGTAAATATGTAGTTGCTGAAGCAGGCTGAATTTTTGATTTACCTTCTTTACCTGTTGGGATTGACTGGGGAACGTAGGTCTTATGACAATTGCTACCAGCATCCTGAAACACGGTTATTGTCTTGTTACCGGATGACATATTGATTGGATGATTCAGAGACTAAAAATTTTCAATTCCAGGAAACCATTGGCTAGAATGCTATTGGTCGATTTGCATATTATCGAGTTGTGTGAGGAACAATTTTGCATGATCTTTAATTATTCATCCCTTCAACCACTTCGATTCGAAATGTGCCAGGTGTGGTACTTCTTAGCATAAATTACGTCGTCTTCTTCAAACATTCTGCGTGGCAAATGCGGGTAAGGCTTTAGTTGTTTTCTCTGAATTTTTCGTGAACCACATCATCGATGTTAGGCAATAGTACGTGATAGTATTTGCCAATGCCTGGCCACCAGACGCAAGACCTGAAAAAAGCATTAACGCGGAGAATTCCACAGTGGCCATCATGAAGTTCACGTAGAATTTGCTGCGTCAAAGCTATAAATATGACAACACGGTGCCGTCAAAAGCTAGAGCTATCCTCTAGAGACAATTCAACTTTCCTGTAAATATGGATTCATAGTGTCATCATCAATCTCGAGCGGCCAACCATCTTTAGTATGGCAGTAAACTGTAAATAGAAATTTATCCTTAAGATTTGCTTTCTCAAGCCATTGGCTCAGTATTGGCAACGTTTCTTCTATGTCTCGTAAATGCGTAACTTTAATGGGGTCAACCACGTCAGACTCTGTATTACTGAAAGGCATTCGTGACAAACAGTCAGCTGTTTGATTGGCCTTGCCGGGGATATGTTGCACATCAAACTGGTAGCCACTCAAAAACACAGCCCAGCGCTGGACTCTCGAGGCTGCCATAACTGGAATGCCTACCTTGTTGCCGGTCTTTGGAGTCGAGTCTTTGTAGTCATGTCTAGCCAAACTACGGGGGACCCATCATAAAGAAGATTAAGCGGTAGGTTAGGGTCATAATGTACTAAAACTTTCAGAAATTCTTCATTAACATTAATCATGGCAGCTGAACACTCTTTTGTTCAGTTCCATTGATGTTTGGCTTCAACAGCTTATTTAGGGGACTCAGTATAGAAGATAAGTTAGGTTCAAATCTCCTACACTGGCTGAAAACCCAAGATAAGACTTAAACTCGTTATGTTAATTAGTTCAGGTGCCCCTCGAAATAGCATTTAACTCTTCTGGTAGATATGCCAATTCATTCTTGTCAATTTGGAAACCAAGTTATTACAATTGTACAAAGTTTAAGCGACATTTTGTCTTTTTAACATGCCATCGCCATCCTGCATGAAGAACAGGACATTGGAAAACGTAGCGTCATGACCGCAGCGTCATACTCATTACTCATTACTCATCACCGTATCCTTACTGGTAGGGAGTATGTCGTCATAGAAAGGACGTGCCCTGGAAATTGAGTGGAGAAGTACCTCCATTGACTTCTGAAATTTCCAGCGGCACTACCTAGCCGGAACAGGACCACTGAAATACCCCCCTACAGCTCTTAATTGTAAGGTATGACTTAGCATCATCGTGCAATTCCATCTGCAGGACTGTGTCTGACAAATCAATCTGCAAGATTTTGCCACAGCCAGCCAGATCGCTAAACAGCTATTCAGCTCGAGGCACGAGATGGTACTCGATAACCAGCTCAATTAAGCAGTTCTCTAAAAAAAATTTTAACGAGAAGTTGTCTGAAAGGGCTATACCTCATTGAGTTTCTGCAGTATGAATGGTATTGCGACACTTTGAATCGAGTTACAATCAATAAACACGAACACCAAACAATCAATAAAAAAAGTTCCTTTTATTGTACAGAGGTGCCTGAGAAACGGCCTACAGGCCTAAAAAGGTTTAAAAAAAGGCCTGAAAATGCCTAAAAGGGCAAATAAGGAGCACAAAAGGGTACAGAAAAGTAAAAAATATGAGAGTCAAAAAAGCGCACAAAAATATCCAATATACTGTGCCTTTTATTAAAGGTCGTGCCTGGCCTTCTCGAGGGTCTGCGTATGCTATTGGAGGCACATACTGTTCAGCTTGGGAACACAAATTGTCTATAAAAGTGAGCAATTTATTGTGCATATCGGAATATAATTTTGTACCTGATGATCAAATACAATATTTTATGAGTGTCAGTTCAGTACGTACTAACACAAAAATTAAAATGTGCAAAATTACAAACTTCCTCTTGAAAATTCGTACAATTATTACCATGGCCATGTTGCGTCTAGAGTAGCGGGAAAAAAAAGACAATTGCGTCATTAATCGAACACCTGGTTGATGCTAGGCGTCGTTTTTGGGAATTTATCATAGTGGATCAATGATTTCTTAGACAATATAATTTTCATGACAAGTCATCCGTTATCATCATTCAATATTACTAATATATTTCACCCATATTCATTTGAATTCACTTTGAATTCATTTTTAATGTATTTTTATTTTGTTCTTTTTGCAGCCAATCCAAGTTAAAAGAGTCTGCCAGTTTGATCATCTTCATTATTGGCTATGAATATTAAAATTGTCTTAAATGTTGCCAGATTCGCACTTTTGGTGCATCATGGATTTGCATATAACTTGCGTAAGACGGGTATGTTGGTCCACACGTTTGTTAAAACTATGATACAAATGCTAACCTATTGCCATTGCTTTTTGGCCTTACATGTCAGCCTGTCTGAGAGGGTTACTGAGCCCGTGACCTTTGAAGGGCCGGATTCCTAACCCTAGGCCATATTGACTCTGCCTGTAAAACAGTTTATAAAGAATATTTTTCTTTGATCAGCAATTAGGTAACTCATCTTTCAAATCTGAGCCATCCCCCCTCCCCCATCTAAACATAAAATTTCGTTAAACGTTAGCGGATAAAATTATGATGAATACAGAAAAGCTACATTTTCAAAAAACGTTATTAAAAAAAAAATTTTTTTTTTTTTTTTTTTTTTTGGGGGGGGGGGGGGAAGGAATTGAGGGGACCCTGAGCATTTAAACATCACACTTTGAAACCCAGTAGTTTCCCCAGAATTGCCATCGATATTAAACATTAAAAATTAAAAAAATAATGAAACCCATTTCTTTATGATGTCCTTGTTGTTGCTGTTGGGAATCTCTATCCACACTGGGGGATCGAACCAAAAAGCCGCTTTTCAAGTTTTATAGCTTAATAAGTAGGTGCGAACAAGCCTGGGGCATTTTGAACGCCATTTTACTTCAGAGCATTTAGTTATTTTAAAGCCTTCAAAGCTGGAGCTTTATTAATGTGGCACTGATGGCTTACATGTTTTTTCTTGTACAGTGCAAGCATTTTTTGTAGCATTTTTTGTACAGTGTCCTCCGCACAGACAAGCCGGCGACCTCCAGGCGCCTGAGAAATGAGGATGGCTAGAGTTAACGTTCCCTACTGGCAGTTTCTAAGCTGCCCTACGTCCATTTAATTTATGATTTTTAACCTTGTTCTTTGAGTTTTTACTTTTTTTTATGGATTTTAAAGTGTTTTACGTGACTTTGGCTTCTTAGCCGTATCTTTTATTGTTTGATAACAAAGTGGGGATTGCTTCGAAACGTTACAAATTGTTTATTTTATGTGCACTGTATTGGTTTTCCATTTTTAATTGCAATATTGTTATACGCCCTATATATTGTTAAGGTGAACATGCATACATGCATGGTGAACATGCATGTATTGTTAAGGTGAACATGCATACACTTAAAAAAGTGTACTTGAAACGTCTCGTTTTTAAGTGTATACATATTTTTTAACTGTTGAAAGGGAAATTGCTTGATAACGAAGTGGGGATTGCTCCGAAACGTCGCTAATCGTTTATTTCATGTGTACTATATTGGTTTTCCATTTTTAATCGTCATGTCTCAGAGCTTGTATTATTTCATGTAATAATTTTAATCATGAATTTATTATTTATTACAAATAACTTACAAATAAACAGTTTCTAGGAAATTTTCGATTTCCTAAATAACTAAATCCTTTCTTTCACTCAACGGTCCGACTTGCTTCGTCTGGTTCTCACTTTCTCTGCTGCAAAAACGTCTCCTGTAAGAGGAGCTTTGCAAGCACGTGGACATTTCTTTGTTCGATGGTGGCACCCTTTATCAACAAGCAAATAATTAATACTCACAGCAACTGAAGAAGAAAAATGCTTGGAAAAACAAAAATACGCTAAGCTTTCAGAATGTAATGATGCATAGTCCTAAAACACGTCTTTCAGAACGTTAAAGCCTGCTGCGAGACTTAAAGGGACACCCGGCCTGCTTTATAACATTCCGCGTGCCAAATTACAGCTACGCGCAGATCATCATCCGAGCAATTACAGTGCCAAGGTCGGCTGGGGGTGGTAGCTGCGTTCCTCGCATAGCTGCTATCTCGGTTGGCTTTGTGAATACTACACGAGACGGAATCAAGTCAACGATTGTGTCGTCACAAACCGGAATGATTCTCGTATTTTAAAATCTCAATTTATAATTATCTAGGATAGTGTCTTATAATTTTGCTTCTGCAATCTATTGGAATAATTAATTTTAATTTTTACCGCATTATTCTATTAGATTTTAGATCTCTTGGTAATTATTAGAAAATTAATAGATTTACACACAGAGATGAAACGTCATGATTATGGTACGTGCGCAATGCATCATTTAGTGACGGATCGTTAGTAAATAAAGTTCCATTATATTCAACAGAAAATCTCTTAGACGCCACATTTTAAAAAGGATTTTACCAAGGAAAAGACTAACGGTAAGGAAATAGACCTTTGGTGCCGTACTTGATGTGGAGGATCGAGGAAAATGGCGCTGGGAGGTATATCCCTTTAATCACGATTTGATCGCATCATTTGTCAGGCTTCTCATGTAAAATTGCCATGAAGAAATAATTTGTTACCATATTGATTAATTTTAAGACCGTTAGGTTATTGTGTTAGGCCTGTAGTTTTCGTGTTTTTCTGACACTTTCTTCCAATTTCTCTTCCTATGTGTACGATTGGTTGAATGAGTGCAAGAAAATGAGTTATGAAAAATAATGACCAAATGCTCGTGTCTGCATGATAATCATACTTTGATCAAGAAATATGTGATTTTACAAGAATCTTCAGATTAAAATGAACTATTTCGTCAAATACCTGGGATTGATGTTAGTTATTCCAATAGTGGATGATTTCCCATACGCCTCCATGCTTTTACTTTGTGGACTAGTTTACCCAATAATGTGTGTGTGTGTTGCTTGACAGGACAGAATTGCATTTGATTTGTATGTAAAATATTCCCCCAATTTCACCAGGAAAGGACAAGGCTGAAGTGGTCGGTTGAGTGGCTTAAAAAATTGTCAGGCCTTGAGGTAAGTTTGAGTTACAAGATGTTGTCTCCGGATACGACCGAGTGAGACGAGATAGCCCATGTTATCGCTTGAAATTTGATTGTTATTTTTCCTTACTGTGGCTTTCTCTGGTGTGATCACGTTTACTCAGTGCAGTTCTTTCTGTTTTAGATGCAAGTCCCTGGATCCAATGGCCATGTAACCTGGATCCCATCAAACTGAACTTACATACTTAACGTAACTGGTCATTGACTCGTCTCCAGTTTAATATATTGTCCAGATGGACTTAGAGGCAATTTTCCACATGCTTTCTGCCAACTTCGTTTCTATCGCAGACGAAAATCTTTTGCCCAAACCAAGTCACCAATGAAAATGCTGTGTCTAGATTTATGCATGGACAGCAGAGTCACTTGCGTTGTTTAGCCTGCACAACATCAGTTGCACTTGGAACTAGTAAAATTACCCTAGTTCTCGGTTCTCGTTTCAGGAAAGGCATACCAGGGTTTGTTTGGTAGTACAGCGTACAATAAACCTGGCTGCTAGTAGATAATTACAGGTGGATTGTTCTGTTGATTCACCAATTAAGCGACTGGTTCCTAAAGCTTTTTTGTAGGAGTGTGTCAACTTTTCAGCTAGCAAATACGTTTGGGGGTCTACAAAAAATTAACATCGAGTTGTGTATACCACACACTTTCAATAACTTTAGAATTCGTAGGATCCGAAATTATGATCATATCTGACACTATAGTTTTATAAAATTCGTAGGTTGCAAACAACTCTTGAAACGTAATAATAATCTTAGCGGAAAAGTTGCGGACTTCATAATGCAGATAATTGGAATTTAGAATAGATGGCTATCTATGGCTACCAAATACATTCTCTCCATAGAACCCAAAAATTCAGGTTCAGGCAGTTCCACACAGCCACGGGGTATCCCGGAGTGCTTTCTCATACTAGGACTGTTTTCCTTAAAGGAAAGACAAGCGTCATAGGATTTTACGAAACACTTAAATCCCTGTCAATGCCAGACCACCAAATGCGAGATTTTACAAGAGCCTTTATGCTTACTATGCTGTAATGGCCTAAATGCAACTCGCATAAAACTTGTAGGACGAAGTCCGTAGGAACAATAAACCTCTGACCCCTATAAGCCAAAAACCTTTTTGTGGGTGCCATTTCGATCCGCCATTTTGGATTTTAGAAACAGGTATAAAATCAAGTAAGTATGTTATGCCTTAATTCAATAAACAAACAGATAGACGGACAGACAAAGCCGAAATGTAAACTTAAATCGGGAACTTGGTTGCTTCGCTCACTCATTCACTATGTCATGAGATTGATTTGGTGTCCTGATGGGCCACACAAATGGTAGCAAAACGCCATTCTGTGTTTTTATTGATTTTGCACGTTTTTTGTATTAAAACAAAATTGGTGAAACTGACGTTAAGGGACCGGTCATTATTTATCCCGCTGGGAAATTAAGGAGGGATCACAGAACTTTTGGACCCTCTGGAGAGTGGAAGCCTACATGTTTTAAGATTCGTCAAGGGGAGGTCACAAAAAAACCACTGACCAAGAGGCGGAAAAAGTCATCTTTGAACAAAAAAACTGACACTTTTCAGTGGTCAAAATTTCTAAAAACACCTCAGCTTGTTCCCAGACCCCCACCCCCGTGATGTGAGTGTTGACGCGTTTTTTTCAATATGCTTTCTAGAAAAACCTTGCCTCCTGGTTGCTTGGCTTCTTCTGTCTTTCAAGTACTGACTATGGTAGGAATATGGGCGTACAGGCAAACAGTTTGTTTATCATACTTATTGTATGAAACTAGACACAAGATGGGTGTAAGGAACATCAGAGTTTTATAGAACATTTAATAATAATAATAATTTGTTGCTGGTGCAACAGGACTGGTAAGGACCCAGTGGGTCACTGACTGCCAGCCTAAAAATGGGATATCAGTATATATATGAAGATTAAAAGTAAGATGGGAGGGTGTGGCAAAGAGTGGGATTATTAAAATGGAAAAAGGACAAATTAAAAGCATGCGTACAAGTTAAACAAAAAAAAA
>JAHWFP010218756.1:0-29020 GCA_023313725.1 Lithobius niger
CTTCCACCACCTTACTCTTCCATGAAACGTTCACCTGTAGCATATAAAATATTCCAGAAGGAGAAATATAGTGAAATAAGCTTACTAATTGTAAAGGACGGTAACATTTTCTACAAAATAGTAGTTAACCTTATTTTACTATGTGCACATTCACATCCCAGTTAGGTGTCTTGTTGTGTACTTTAAAGGTTGCACAATGTTCATCTGTTTTGCACTAATATATTATTTTTTTTTATTCATGTTTTCCCAGATCGTCAATGTTGGATTTGTGGGAAGACTTTGTCCAGCAGGGAAAACCTAAACAAACACATGAATCTTCACAAGGGCAAATACAGATGTCCAACATGCAACAAGGCGTGCAATTCAGCATCGGCTCTAAGAGTTCACGTGTCTACCCATTTTCCCACCAAAGTGCACAATGTTAGAACTCCAATATGTCCAATTTGTAACGCAAAATATTCTTCTCAAACTGATTTGCAGAATCATATTGAAAATCAACATGCTCTAAACAATTTTTGATCACCATTACGTAATTAATCTGTTGCTACTGTCAGCATGTTAGGAGTATGTCCGTAAATTAGGCAGCCACAGATGGAACACGAATACTTCAATTAACTTTCGTGATATTGTACAATACAAAACTCTGTGGCAAGAGTTTAAAGCTGAAAATTTGAATAAGTTCATGTCCGGCTTCTGTTGAATTAATTAGCAGTGATTATCGGCTCCTGCAAGTTACTTAGTACATTTTTCAAGGTCATCATAACATTACCTCCACAGGTTATTAATGATGGAAACGTGGTTTGAATTGTAAAGGTTTTCCCCCAGAGTTGGAGCTGGGTCACGTTTTTGACCCTGTAACCCAACATTTTTCGGACCCTTTACCTGGTGACCCGACATGAGCCAGTGACCCAACATGATTTAGTTACCTGATTTGACTCGGAGACCCAATGACACAGCTGACCTGATGACCTGACTTAACACGGTGAATCGACTTAACCCAGTAATTCGACACGATCCATTGACCCGGCGTGACCGAGCGACCCAAAGTCAGCCGGTTTATCCAACTGTCACAACTTTTTAGAAAATATGTAGTCAGGCAATTCTTTACTAAACCAACACGATTACAAGATCATACCACAGCTTCATTTGGTTAGTGCGATGAAAATTTAAGCACAGGCTATCAGTTCGCCTTATAAGATAAAAAAGCAAAACTTATTTCTGGAAAATTCGCAGTTGATTAGCTGATGCAATGAGCTATTAATAAATCGCGTCATACTGGAGAAGTTTAAACGTTGTGCTTTGAAAAGTGGCAAAATTGAAAATATGGTCACCAATGACATTTTTGGTACAGGTCACCTCTTGGTCTTGGTGAATGACCCAGTGAACTAGTTATGCGCCAAAAATAGTGTCCCAAATGACCCGGTGGCTTGTTTCTAGTCTGGTCTCTGCATGTATGCAATTCAAACCCTGTTTCTAGGAACTGATATCAACAAAGAACACAGCTTTAAGAACATACAGTGAAATTGAGCATTTGTTGCAACCTGTAGGAACTTCACTGGGCAATGCCCAGAAGTTGAAAAAGCTAAAAATACCAAAGTTAAAATGGAGCTGGTGATGCTGTTGCTGTTGACTCTGATAGTGGTTAGAACTTCTACACGTTCACGGATCCATCATTGAGTTGCACCACTGTTGTCTACTGTCGCCTGAGGCACTAGCCGCAATAACCTGTTCTGTTGTTTGCTTAGACACTGGAATTGTTACAATACTGCTTGCTGCAGTGTAGTACCATCCCATTATTGTTAGGCCTATCTTACATTTTCAGTCCTTTAGTTGTTTTGATGCATGCAGGTGAAACGCAGTAAAGTTCTTAGGAGCAGCTAAATTTCACTGCATCTCCCGGATCAATTTCCATTCTCTATGATAATATCCTCTTTGTTGATGTCAAATTCTTGATCTCAGCAGGTTCGCAATTCAGACCATGTTTCTACGTTCCAAACAGTGCTTTTATACAAAGTTCTGTAACCATACCTGACTTAACTGTAATACTACGGAATTACCCGCATCCGTTAAAGGGACATAAATCCTTCCTGTGTGTTGTGCGACCCATTGAGAATAGCGTTTGCAACATTTACACGGATTAGAGTTAATGTCGCAAAATCATCTCGCACGAAAGAAAAAACAAAAAAGTGAATATGTTGGCAACGTTTACATACGTTTGAACTGTTGTCGCAAAACCAAGTAATACAGGAAAGCCAACATGGATGCGTGTACCTTTAAGCTAAAACGCCCTGTATTAGGAGAAAATTCACCATAGAATTTACAAGAATTTCTCTACGTTCTAAATATTAAGTGTTTTACTGATGAAAATTTGTATCTTCATTTCCTTCCATATCTCATGCGTTATAATGTTAATAAACATGGCAAAATTTCTCTCACCGTGAGTCTTCGTAAACATTTAAACATTCGAGGTAGATACACACACATATAGGGTGGTCTAAAAGTCTGGTCACACGCAAATAGCTGCCGATATAAAGTCCTACGTTAATTCTGAAGACATATTTGTCACGTAAGTCAGATATGGGGAAGCCAGTGAAGATCTTTTCAGTGACCTTGAAAACAGCATTCAAGGTCATCAGCATTCTATTTTCCAAATGGCGCAAAATGCAGCACAAAAGTGAATTACAAAGTTATGCACGAGCGTCAAACAAGACAAACTGCGAAAACAAATTGAAAATCGGAGCATAATTGCAATAGTTATGAGGAAAACAAAATAGCAACAAAGTGTTCCCTGAACATTTTAACTGGGAAGCTTGGCATGCATAGCAGTTAAAACGTTCAGGGAAGACTTTGTTGCTATTTTGTTTTCCTCAAAGCTATTGCAATTATATTCCAATTTTCAATCTGTTTTCGCAGTTTGTCTTGTTTGATGCTCGTGCATAACTTTGTAATTCACTTTTGTGCTGTATCTTGCGTTATTTGGAAAATAGAATGCTGATGACCTTGAATGCTGTTTTCAAGGTCACTGAAAATATCTTCATTGGCTTCCCCATATCTGACTTACATTACAAATATGTCTTCAGAATTAACGTACGACCTTTATATCGGCAGTTATTTGCGTATGACCAGACTTTTAGACCACCCTGTATATATATCAAATTCCTATCTGCGACAAGAGCTTTGGTGCCTTATGGACTCTGAATCACCTTCTAGCAACGCACAAACAAATAGCTGACGAATATAGTTAGAGAGCATGAATTAAGAATTTATTATAAAATGCAGACTAGTAGCTGAAACATTCCATGACGTGGTAATAAATAAGCAGCAAACATAAACATGGTCTATCATGTAGACTGTCCCTGCACCACGCAGACTACACTTACTGAATAATGTGTCTGCTAAGATGTGTATTAATGTTTATTGTGTAGCCTATTTTCTGAATCAATAATAAAGCTTCATGCACGTAATATGTGTTGTTTGCAGTGTTTTTTGGGAGAGGGGGGGGGGGAATTTTTATAGTAGCTCTAGCTCTCTGTATTTTATTTTAGTAACAAAAGTAGGAAAACTTATTTTGCCTATTCTTCAAGATTAATGCATGCCACTGACGCCTGGTATTCACATATGACTTTCAGACTGCTTTGAAAGCAGTAATTTCAGTTGATTATTCACTAGCGAATAGTGAACCTCTCCTTGCTGAATTGTGACATACTTAACACTTTCAGGGGTCTCAGGGACCTCGTTATAATTAGATCGACACTAATATGGATTTTGTGGTTGATATTGTCCATTACTGAGTCACAGCAGCATTGCTGAAAAGTCTTATGTATACTGCAAATATTTTCGTCTTATTACTCGACTAGATTATTTTAATTTTAAAATATTGATGCTCTGGCGCAAAATTTAATAATTGTTTAATTTTACTGGATTTACTATAGTGTCCGCGGCCTATCTTGAGTTCGCCCCAGAACGAACACAGATAATAGACTATATATTTTTGGTAGCATAGTGCCTTGTTGATATCCAAGATGGTTACAAAAACAATGGCGGCCGTTGATTAAAGCCACTCCCTCCAGGAAGACGTAGCTACTCATAAAATACCTGCAGGACTCAAGATGCGCTGCGCACACAATAGGAAACAGTAGTTACACACAAAAAAACTGTATCTATAACTAACACTTTTTGAACATGATAGGAGACCTTTTCAATAGTTCAAAAGTCATTGTCTGTTTATAAGGTGCTGTCTGTCATGCACAAGTGTATTTTTTCACAATGTCTGTAGATCTTCAACGTTCAATTTTTGGGTGTATCTTATCCAGCAGAGTTAAGCTGCTCAGACGCGTGAATCTTCATACGGACAAGTACAACCTCCCAATAGGTTCCCATGTCAGACATGTACGAACATGCGCAGACTAGTACAGACATGTAAGGGCAAGTATAAGTATGTATACGGTCAAATACATATATGGAACGTATGGGCAAATACATGTATGGGACGTGACCATATCATTGACGTGTATGGGATAAGTATGGGTATGTTACAGGGTATGTACATGGACAAGTATGGGTATGTAAGTATAAGCGACCGACATGTATGTAACCAGGCCTGCAGTTCAGGACCGGCTCTCAATTCGCACATGTCTACCTATTTGCCCACCAGGGACCCACACGGTCGAGCTTCCATCTGCCCGAAGTGTAAACGGCATTGTGGTCGTACACTACACTGCAGAACCGTACAAAGAAACGGCAATGTCAGAACATTCGTTTGTTTCTTTTATTTAAACTCTTACTGCTAACATTAATTTTAATATTAGCCATAACTTCATCATAATATTCAGATGCTTTTCGAAAAAGACAATGCAAAGATTAAAAAAAAACTTGGAAAAACTGCTTAATTCTTTAAAAATTTAAATTATTAAAACTCTTTTATCAGAATACCGTTATTCAACCTTCTGCAATAATACACCGAGGTGACATTTCGCACTCCATCAACAGACTACTACTGATCATACCAGCATTAAAAAAAAAACAATCGAAATAAAAAATACGAATTTTAAAAACTCTTAAACCAGTCAAGCATTTTCTGGGCTAAATACAAAACAGTGGCAAGAGTTTCGGAGCTAAAAAATTTTAAAATGCTCAGATGTGACTGGCCCGATGTTACACTGTCGTATGAATATTGAGTCATTATCGGTGCCAGTGGTTTAGGGCGGTGAGGCTACTTATTACAGCAACTTATTGGAGTTTTGTTGCTTTATGGTTTTAATCTTAAGGCTGGAGATTTACTAAATTACAAGAACAGAAAATACATTAAACATTAAATACAGCAATACGAGAACATAATGCCGTTCTGAGCCATATCTTGACCTGAAATAACAATGGTTAAACAATGCTTTACCGATTGTTGAACATATTGTCCCCGTTTTTCGTATAATTCCCGCAAAACGGGGGCAATATGTTCAATAATCGTTCAAGCATTGTTTAACCATTGTTGGCTACAAAGGATGGCATAACTCAGCATTGTTTTATTGGCGTAATGCCCGCATTTTTTGAACGTATGGTTTGAATTAACGCTGGTGCCTGTGCATTGTTAGACGAAGTTCCGCTTCGGCAACAAGAGCGAACGAAGCGACACGCGTGTTTTTCAATTGTAGGATTAAAGGGCATTATAATGGCTAATAACCCGAAACCTCGGGACATTATAAAACAATGCCTGCGGGAGCTGGCGTGCCCTTGTGACATTGTTTTATAATGCTTTCGGTCATTTTCCTTTAGATATCAAGACACACGCTAGTGTGTCCCCCGCCAAGATAAAAAGATAACATCCAGAGATAATAGGTATATATGAGCATGGCGACCACTAGACACGTTGTGTCTTTACAGCAAAGGTAGCTTGGCTGTTTTCAGCCATCTGAAGATAAATAACTATGCGACAGAAAAGGCTGAAATTTGTTTAGTCGGGAGACTTTGGTCGCCTGACAACATAAAAGTCACTGTTAGACACATAGCTTAACGTTTTCTTGTTTTCTCGAAATCCTTAACAAGTTTTGTTTTGGGGTATTCCGCCTACCTGCTCACATTAGTGATTGTCTAGTGGAAAATGTGATGCATTTAAAGCCATCAGTGCATTTAATGATATTAATGTAGCAAGAGCGTGGACTTCCGATCCCACAGTCCTCTAAAAGTGTAGAAGGAGCCATGAGACCAGAGTAGCAACTCGTGCCTGTGCGTGCGCATTGATTGACGAACTTCTCCTCCAGCCATATCGTGTACCTCACCCCTATCTGGAGCCGTCTACTGTATCACCCTCGCGAACTTCCACCCCAACAAAAGAGTTCTTAACAAAATGGTGCGCTGGTCCACACTTCTTATATTAAAAAATTTCAGATTGATCCGTCATGCCCTGCTCTCCTTCTTAGGTCTATTTTAATTCACGCCAATAGTTAAACTTATTGGGTCACATAGCGTAGCTGAATCTGTCAAAGTTGAAAGTCGACAAAAACCGGCTGACTCTCTGACGTTACCTCACTAGAATTTCAGCTCACCAGGTCCATTAAGTAGAATTGTGGCATCGTGGTGTTGGGGAGACTGAAAACGCGGGTCAGTCCTCTTCAAAGGGAACAGTACCGTGACAGATGCAGGCAGATGGCTTCACCTTGGTCTTTAATGTTTAGGCTTAGATATAAAACAAATATGACGATTGTCCGCCATTTGCAGACAGAGCAAAAATGTATCACGACCTTCAAGCTCAGAAATTAAGGGGTGAAAAAATAGATTGAGCAAGAGTGAGAGCTAAGCTGTAGTTACAATGGGGGTTCAACAAAAAGGTCATGCTACATTAGATAACCATAACAATGGATCTATCTTACTATTACAAAAACAAAAGAAGACTTCTAATTTTGAACATAATTAATTTCTGTTGTGTATGTACTTCACTTTGCTGGACAAAACATGTACACTGGAAATTCAGTGTAAATAAACACCTATAAGCCGGTATAAAGTAACACTTATTTTTTTACAGTGACAAGTATTAGTGTGAGGGTTAGAAGTGCGACATATTTGCCCATGGAGAGAAAAATAATACGGCTTATTATGTTTTTGTTTGATGCGTTTTGTATATAGTTTCAACAAACAAAACAGGTGCTTTTTGTTTTGTTTTTTTTGTTTTGATTTAACCAGGCAAATTTTCATTGCTATATCTAAAAGAAATATGAACTTCCCATTAATATATTTTTTATGTTATTTAGTGTCCGATTCGACCTGGATTCTGCATTCCATTCAAGCCTTGGCACATAGTACTACTACTACACTTGGACAACCCATTATGAGTGCCAGCCTACCAGTGAAATCTTTGCCCCAAAACGCTTCTGTATCTTAGGTCCCTCGATACCATTTTAATATTCATGAAGAACGTTTCAAGAGTGCCTTTTTTGTGACCACTGTCATGCGAGTAAGGCAGTTCTAACTTCTTTGCCAACACATGGCTAAACATGACACTTTCTAAACACATGTCTGGGTTTCCTGCAAGTATATCTAATACACACACATAAATGTTCCCCAAAAGTGATTTTAACTTTTCGTCAAAGGTAGTTAGGAAGTCGATGCTGTTTACGTTGCAGGCCGATTTAAGAAAAATTTCTAATTAGTTTGTTAAACTCTATTCTACTTTTTTCACTAATAAAAACCTCTGGTTTTACGGTGGAAATAATTCGAATTACCCATAAAAGCGGATGAAAAGTATTACACATGATAATAATTTTATTACATATTTTATTACATTATTTCAAGTAAAATAAAAAAGTTCTGCAACTTGTTATTAGTTTGTTTTAGTCAGAAACAACAAAATTAAGACGTACAGTATCCTGTTCTTGCATAATAGCCTATCATCCTTGCGCAAAGCGCTAATATTTTCAGGTGGGACACTTTAATTCATATTTCAGAAGAAGGGGAAGGGTGGATACGAAAGAAAGGGCACGTCAACACATTTACGTTAATAAATCTAGCCATATTTTTGCTAACGCAGTAGAAGAGTACAGATAAATGACTAGTCGAGAAACGTAGAGGGGGCAGTTTACAGAACACACACAAAAAAAAAATAAAAACGGACGCGGTGAAAGAACCACAGAAATAAATTCAGAAGATGCGGCTACAAAATCTGTAGAAAATAAATGCAGTTGATGTGGCTAAAGAGCCACAGAAAATAAATAAAATGAAAGCATCACAGAACATAAATTGAAGAAGATGCGGATGAAGAGCCACAGAAAATAAATGCAGAAGATGTGGCTAAAGCGCCACCGAAAGTAAACGAAGCTAAAGCATCACAGAACATAAACTGAAGAAGATGCGGATGAACAGCCACAGAAAATAAATGCAGAAGACGTGGCTAAAAAGCCGCAGACAATAAACAGCAGGCAATATGAGATTTTGACTGACGTTTAAACATGGTCTATACTAAGCCAGCCATTGAATAAATATCAGCCAATATGAAGTAGTAGAAGCTAAAGCACACTGACTTCACACAAGCTATGCAGGAAAAGGGCTAAAGTAGGCTAGCTTATGTTGGCCATTGAGCCTGATGAACAACAAATAAGGCTTAAAGGAAAAAGTTTTAAACAAAGCCTAAGATGGCATATGCTGTAGGCCAAAATTATTGTCCGAATGGTTCTATGAATGGATTTATTTTTTTTTTATTTTTACTTGATATCGTACAACATTTACTTATCCTTGGACACACTTTGAAATTAAGAATAGATAACGTTTGCTCTTACCTTTACGGCTGCGCGACCAAGCAGGTATCCATGTGGGATGGTGAGCATCGGTAGTACTCTTCAATTATTTTGTGGCTAAGTTGCACTGTAATGGAAATTGTCCTTCTGAAAGGCACCAAATGCTACAAGAACATGAAATGGACAAGATTTAATTTTCAGAAAGTTTTCTTGGTCACCTGCATTAAAACAAACTTACAGTGATGAATGATGAACCCTTTCATACCTCCTACCTCCACCGGGATGGCAATACATACAATGAAACCTTTAAAACAGCGAATAAAAACGCATGACAAAGTGGAATCGTCTACCGGCGATCCACCATCTTGGAAATTCGCGCACAGACCACTGATCTTTACATAACGTTAACAAGTAAAGTGTCAATCGCTTCCTGCCACTTGTCCATGTGGCCGAAGTTTTTGGTGGTGTTCATTACATGATTCTGGTTTGTTGCTATCGTGTATTCCTCTAGTTGGATCATGATTTTCTAGATTGGCTCTCTGTGTACAACAGTTTCCTTTCTGAGTGTTTGGTTACAGCGTTGATCGTGGTGTTATTGGCTATAGAGCAGCGTCAAGTGACGTCATTTTGGCTACGAAATACCATTTGGAGGTAATAGCTACAAGGTGCACTAGATTAAAATGTAAGGGGGAAAACGGCACTTCTAGTCAAGACAATGCTTTCATAGCGGATTTCTTAGGCTTAAAAAAAACGTTGTTTTCTCCAACAACAAAAATCGCGCGTTATAGGCTTAAGAAATCCAGTCTAATAGCATTGGCTTCAGTAAGACGATCTTCTGTTTACCCTCCAGTGCCCCTTGCAGCTAACCCAGTTACTTTCTTCACCATAGAGTTATACACAATAATACTACGTCATGTCACTGCCCTATTGCTCCATCGTTATGTTTGTTTAGGCCAGGGGTGGCCAACCTTTCGCAGAATGAGTGCCCGTTTTAAAAAATGCTTATTACTAAACGGCCAATGCATATAACTTCTTGATAAGGCTGATAATGCCTGTACTCTGCCATACATAAGATTTCGTTGTAATGAATTTTATGGTTTCAGAACGAGTTAGTGTCAAAAAATACTTAAATTACCTACATGTGGTTTTACACAAAATAAAGGAAGCTAGTACTCAATAAAAATACTGCAAAGAAAGTGGCTAAAAGTTTTTCATACGGGTAAGCACACTAAGGCACCCTACTTTACTGTATGGAAATTAATAATAATTTCTAGATGCTAGTAGTACTACTTGGCTACATTAAAAAAAATTCTTTCTTGATTTTAATGAAAATTATCTGTTGGTTTGCGACTTTTAAGTTTTTTGTCACTGAATTTTTAGTATGCTAGTAATCAACAGTATTGCGGAGTTCAGTTGATGAACATACGGTGTTCACATTGGCAATACCGTATGTGGCATCTCCAATGAAGCTCCTAACTCTCCTTAGAAAAAAAAGACATATTTCTTGCTCATTGGACTACATTCTTTGCATTTGCAAGAGGTAGTGGCTGGGAGTGAGAAAAAAATAAAATCGCTCTGTTGACTTTACACGTTCTTGTGAGTTTTTATCTTGTAAGTAGGCTATTTTATTAGTTTTTTATTGTTTTTGTTTTTCACTATACGGTACCTCATTCTTATTTGCTTGTATTTTTGTGCAGGTCTTGAAATTAGGCTTTCACAAATTGCAGTTAGTTGGAGAAAAAAGTTATCTTTGATCGAGGAATGGTTAAGGACACATAAATTTGCACCACTGTGTTGTGTGAATTTGCCTTATGCATCTCTTTATTCTATTCCAGAAATTCCTACTTGGCCAATTGGCCAAACAATGCTGAATCAACGAGATGGAAACGCAGCTGGCCAAGTTCGATTCCCCTGCACCATGTGTCCGAAGGTTTTTCTCTCAAGCAACGCTCGAGGCAATCATTTTAATATTCACCTTGGGCGTTTCAAATGTGCCACTTGCAACAAATGTTGCGAGAGTAACGCACTCTTACAACAGCACTTGGAAACACACATTCCATTGGAAGTACGGCGCAGCAGAAGTGCAACGTGCCCGATCTGTAAGTGCAAGTTCCCCAACTTCTGGAGCATGAAGACTCACATGGCAGAACACAAACCAGAACCGGAATGATACACAGAGTGACATCTCGTGTGACATCTCGTGTGACGTCTCATACAAATCTCTTTAACGCTTGGTGTTAGCGCCCACTGGGACTTTCCTGAATGGTTCGCCTTGCAAAGAAATAAATGATAATTAAACTAGATAAAACAGTCCAGTTGTCCCCCAGATGACAAAAAAGCACAATGCATACAAGAGACAGTTGATGTAATGTTGTCCATTACAATACATATATGTACAATATGCACTGTAATGATCAAAGCTATTAATTAAAATAGCTTGTGTGAGAACAAATACACATATTATTGAAAGTGAAATTTTGTGAAGTTATTTGTACCCCACAATTAAATGTTAATACTAAATTTAGGCTTTGGCTGTTTTCCCGTCTAGGGGTTGATAATTAACGGTTAGACTAGCTGAAATCAAACATCCAACTAAGATTTCTTTTAAGCTAGGCATGCACTTTGAGTTGGCTTGAGATTAAAAAAATACCAAATGTGAAGATAAGTCATTTATTAAAATCTAACAAAAATAGGGTACTCCAAAAATTAATACACACTCATGTTTCTCGAAAAACTGAGATTGCAGAAACTTAGTTCACATGATTTGTATTAAAATTAATTCCAACAATGACTTGCGCCCTTAATATTTAACATCAACTGTCAATTTTCGGTAAATGGTTGCCAAGCATGTTTTCTTTGATCACAATAAAACGCAAAACACTATAAAATACAGGGCCACAACAGGTCTTAGGCTCAGTGGCCGCCATGTTGGATCACTTACGCTGGTGCACTGATCTTTAAAGTAAATTTTTTTTCATCCGGGGGACAACTGGACTGTTTTATCTGCTTTACAACCACAAATTAATCGAGTTATGATAATTAAACTATTTTATATTTTATCCTTTTTGACAATTGTGCTGAACTGAAATGCTCCAACCTTTACTTTTTTCGTATATCTGTTTGCTTTGGTATTTTGGGATTAGGTAACAGCAAATATTTGGTAAAAGAAATTTTGTGCTGTTCGAAATCTCGCTTGACATGGTCAACTTTAATCTACTCAACCTTTAGCTGGCTGCTATTTTTGGGACAAAGTTAAGGCAATATTTTCTTAGTGACACTACAACTAACCAGGTTCTACATCCTTTCTCTTGTCCTGTAATAATTAAGCATCAAGTGATAGGATGCAGGTTTTCATGCATTTTTAAAACTGGATGTATGAATTGTATTCAAGCAACGACTTTTATTAAGTTTACTGTTTTACTGGATATTTATTTCTAACTTCCACGTTTAATGTTGAATACGTAGTATTGTTCTTCCAGATAGTGCTGTCTTGGTATAAAAAAAAAACACTAAAATAGATATACTTTTGCGATAAACGTTTTAACGGTTCTTATAGAGGTATTTAGTTAAGGCTTAAACTGTGTTCTTCAATTGTGTTGCACTGCGAGGGTGCTTATTTATCGTAAACCTATATATAAATCTCATCATAGTTAGTGTACCTGTACTCCTTTACTATGATGCTTCCATTTTCACATTGATTTCGACAAAAATAAGTAAATTTCAACAACAATGTCAAGTGCACATGCTTAAAAATAAATTGTGCTTATATTTCGACATCCATGCTGCTGCAATGAATGATGAGCTAAGAGTTAAAAACCTTACCGCAATTTGATCCATCCAGAATTGTTTTAGAAGCGGCCATTATAGTGTAATTAAATTATCGGGAATATCAGTCATTGCATGGTGAAGGACATCGCATGTTGGCAGCCATTTGTGTGATTAAATATAAACAGGACCAAGAACAGAAATTATGTACAAAGATGGATGCCATCATGTGGTATCTGTACACCTTGAGGTGACTGAAATGGTGAATAATGAAATTAGACACTTGGCGGCTTCCACAACGATTCCGAATGGAAGGACTGTAAGGCAGCATTTAACTATTTGTGGTCTGTGTTTTGCCAGACAGGCAATTTTTGAAAATCGTGGCCAGTATTCTAAAGTTTGTGACGATGTTGGTTGTGATCTTGAGCGACCCACCGCGCACCTTTGTATTTGTTGTAAGCGGCAGCACTTTTGCCGCCATTCACGTAGTTGTATTAAGCCGTGCATGAGTGAGGCATAGGGGTCGGCCAATTTAGAAAAAAACTTATTCGAATATTCGTTCAAATTATTTTTCCGTGTTTAGGTCTGACCCCCACCCAAAAGAAAAATCGGTTTTTCATTGAATACTTAAGGCATGCGTAATTTAACACGAAGTAATTTAATGAACTAACAACACAACTTGGGAGGCATACATAACACAACCCCCCCTCCCAAAAAAAAGACGAATTGGCAATTGGAGTAGCCTACAGAATGGCCGTAATCCACCAAAGTGTTATTTGCTTTCACATAACGATATTGAAGTTGACGTCATTTATCAATTGGCTACCATGGCCCTGGTTGACTTCCCTATTCTTTAGTTATGAAATGTTTTAGGAAGAACTGAAGCACGCATCCATAATCTCCATTTCCCCCTCCCATCCCTCCACTTGCAAATGAGCAATCCAAATCGGTTAGATGAATTCCACTACAGATCGGTTGGGAGAGATGAAGGAATGAAAAAAAGCTTACGTGGATTGACTGGGACTCGAGAAGCCCGCAAGTAAACTTTAAAAACAACTCAACAGTAAAAAAAAAAAAGGATAATTACACAAAACTTTTTTTTACGAATATTCGAATAGAATGTATCCAATTCGAGTATGCTCTTGACGAACAAATAGTAGAATTTTCGAATATTCGTCCGACCTCTAGTGAGGCATGATACCGCTCACGCTCATATTTTGTATTCTCACGAGTGTGGATTAAACCAGTTTAATGTGTTGCAATGCTGTCTTGGGCGAGTTGGGAGTAGAGGTTCCCCCTCTATAAGTTGGTGCCCGTACAGGGACTTGAACGAATACGCTCGACAAATGTTATCAAACTTCAGCTAATATACTGATTCTACTCATTGTGACGTTGCAGTGCTTATTAAATAAAATCACTTATTACAAGCGTTGTTAATAGGTATCATTAAGTACAGTGTATTTTATGCAAGACTTTCTTTTATACTGTTAGTAGATTCAATCAATTTTTATTAAAATCGATTTAAGCTTCACTTGCAGTGTCGAAGGTAAAATTCTAATTTCATTTAAGGTGGAGTCTACCCTAAAAAACTAATTCTTTAATATTGCAAGTATTTTCCATAAAACTTTGGTCGACATACTCCCTTAATGATAAAAAAGGAATTTGCATAAAAAAAAATTGTGTTTTGCACCTCCCCTCCCCTCCACTTCTTAATTATGCAAATTTTTTGGCCTTTAATCATGACAAGATATCTCCGTCACTTTTCATCTCATCAGCATGAAATTTTTTTTTAAATGATGTGTGTTGGGTCAGGTGTAATCTGAACTAGAATTATGAAGATATTTACAATCAAAGCAGGGAAATAATTTTTTTCGTGAAAAGTGGTAAAATAAAAAAGCTAAACCAATGAAAACCTTGACCACGGGGCACCTAGAAATTTTTTCCTAGGCCTAATATAGACTCAGCTTCATTATTCTAGTTCAGTCTGATGTTAACCCCACCCTTATCATCCTCAAAAAATTTCAGAGAGATACATGCCATAGTTTGGTCAGAAACTTGACATGAAGATGAAGTTTCTCATAAAAAACTCAATTTGAGAAAATGGCCGCTAAAGTCAAAATTTGTATTTTTTCCAATTTTGTGCAGACCTAGTGACCTCCAGCTAAGTAAGAGTCATCTGCTTCGGTTTCACTCGCACGGACGTTGTTTCTTCTCTTTCTATCTTGTTTTATTTTGTCTAGAGCAGCTTTTCTAGCATTCTGTATGTGAACCTCATTAGCTTGAGCCAAGTATTCGGCGCAGTAGAAACCATCTTCAATGCCTAGTCTTTGAAAGATGAGTTTTCTACTTGTTTCACCTTCATTGAAAGTGATTGTAGCATCAAATACCGAATACTTCTTCAATTGAAAGCTGGATACGCGATCGCAGACACAACCTGGTGTTGCTGGCCGAAGCTTTTGAGAGCTCGCTCCTGATTGGCCCTAGCCGAGTGCCTTAGTGAAGCGGAAGGTAGGACAAGAACCAATGAAATTGCGTGTTACAAATTTCTTTGACCTTTCAACGTGCCCGATGCAGAAACTAAAGCGCTTCAACTAGCACTTTATTTCGTGTTTCTACGGTAATTAGAAGCTAAGTTACAACGATTTGAAATTTGTGCATACATAATGAGCATTTTTTTCGTAAAAATTCGTGTGACTAGGGTACAAATTTTAATGTTTTATATCAATTGCTGCATTTTTTTTTTAATATTTAAATTTCAAACACTAAATACCATAAGAAAACGTAAAATGCAGTAAAAAAATACAATTTTTTTTAAAATCGTGTTTTTTAGGGTAGACCGCCACCTTAAGAAGAGCCTGCCACCATATTCAATCTTTCACCTAAGCTTCACCTAATAATTGGCAAATGCTATAGAAATAAGGTGTAGTGATGTTAAGTGGCTAAAAGCTATTACTGTGTAAACTGCTGTACAAATCTGCAGAAAATCTGATGTGTGCGCTTCATTAACTACATTTTTGTGCAATTAAAATAATTTTGTGTTTGATTCTATAATTGTGAGTATCAATACTTAACTGTAATTGTTGATAGTAGGTAGTTTTAAAACTCAATAAAGTGCTTTTTAGAAAAAGGACCCGAGTATATGTTTCGTTTCAATTGCTGTGGCTAGCCTACTACCTACTGTTTCTGTGCAGCTTAGCAAGAAGTATATCATTATGGACAGAAATCTCAAACACTATTTATTAAATTCCTCACATTTCAAATCCACACATAAATTGCAACGTAACAGTTAGTTAATTTACTAGCAGCAGGTGTAATTGTTGCAATTATTAGCTGTTTGACCAGATTTGTAAGTTGACTGGTTGCAAAATGCCAATTTTTGGCCTGTTTTTTAGTCTGCTTGTTTGCTGGCAATACTGTGTAATAATTCGATATTTAAGATTGTTTGATCTTCTGCCTAAGTAATACAAGACATTTGATTTTTTTCTGTTTGTGGTCTGTGCTTTTGCCAGACACACATTTTTTTTTGAAAATCGTGGCCAGTAGTCTGAAGCTTTTACTGTTATGGTAGCCTGAAATTTATCAAACTTCAGCTACTGTAATAGATTGCATGATTCTACTAAATGTGATGATGCAGTGCTTAGATTAGACTGGTTTATGAAACCAGTGCTACTCCTTGATTTCCATGTACATTTTTTCCTAAATTTTAACATGAAAAATCACTGTCACAAGTGGAAAGGTTCTAGAACTATAGCATAGGAACTGAATGTACCATATTCGTGCTAATGGTATTTGCAGTCCTACTGTGTACTATCTGCAGCTTTCCAGTAGAAATATATGTACTTAGGGACCGGTCACATTATTTATGGCTGGGATGGGAGAGGGGGAGAAGGGCCAGAAGAAATGAAAATGTAACCACCAAGTTTTCGATGACCCCCCCCCCTTCGATACCCTGAAAAAATCTTGATCCCCCCACTCAAGATTCAAAAATAATGTGACACCCCCCAAAAAAATGTGTATTCCGTATACCTATTGAGACTGTCTGCAGATGATTTCCTGTAGCCAAGATTAGTGCTGTAGCTAAATTAAGTAAGTAGCTATCCACACCAGCAGTTGTGAGGAAACGTGTCGCGTTTTTAACGAAAGGACACATTGGGTTAAACATGTTCTAGAAAATGTTCCTTACACCCATCTCTCGTCGAGATTCATACAATAAGTATGATGAACTATGTATGCTTGTTTTATGTATTACGGATTATAGATTATGTTTGCTTGTATGCCCAAATCGGTAACATAGTCAGCACCTGAAAGACAGAAGCCAAGAAACCAGGTGCCATGGCTGTTCTACAATGTTCTTTGTAAAAACTGTATAGCAGTATTGGTACTAATAACTTCGAATCCTTGTAAACACTCACAATATGGGAGGGGTCTGGAGCTGAGGCGTTTTTGGAAATTTTGACTGCTGAAAATGCCATTTTTGAGGCCCAAAAATAACTTTTTCTTTCAGTTTGGTCAGTGTGTTTTTGACTTGACGGGACCTGACAAAATTATGACCCCCTCATTGAGAGGGTCCAAAAAATTCATGATCTCTCCCCAATTTCCTCCGCCCATAGGCCTATATGCTTTTAGCTGAAACATGGATTCTTTCATTTTACCCATCAACAATCAACTGTTTAGCAAAGACATAACATGTGCACGAAGAATAAACCTGGCGTTTGCTGATTGGCGTTGTTTCCTAATTACAATGGTTAAAACAATGTAAAACAATAAAATTGATCGTTCAGGGTCCCGTAACTTCGGAGCGGCTCGACCAATTGAAACAGTTGTTTCTTTGAGGATGAAGGCCAAGGAAATTTCTGGCTTAACTCATGTTTCATATTTTAGGTAGGTGTAGTAGTTTTTATCTGAAACGGTGTCACACAAGACCAACAACAACAAGTTTTCTTTTACTCTTGCACAGAATTGCATAATTTTTGGTATAAATATATCTTCCATACTTATCTACTATCTGGTTAAATTTCGTCGAAGAATATTGAATAGGATGGCTATATAATTTTTTTTTTTAGTTTTGCTGGAGTGAAGACTTCAATCAATATCGGTTATCGTCACATATGATATGATAAAGGCAAACTGGAAACAAGCCATGAGCAAAACTCATACACTAGAAATAACATATTACAAGCCACCTTCGTGCATTTACGTTTCATTCGAATGACATGACACAGATTCGAATTGGCGAACCAATCCACCGCCGGATCATTCCCACACTCCTTTTGCTGATAGGACCACTCGTCCACTGGCATTTTTTAAGTCATTATCAGGGTTACAACCATGGCCAAGACACCGAATGGGCTCGATCATAGGCAATGGCGAAGGAATGCATATCAACATACACTCGTATATCGATTTGCTTTCCTTCGCCATTACCTGCGATAGAGTTCTTTCGTTGTATTGGCCATGGGTGTAACCCTAATAATGGGTTAAAAATTGCCAGTGGACGAGTGGTCCTTTCAGTAGAAGGAGCGTGGCAGTAATCTGGCGATGGATTGGTTTGCCAGTTCGAATCTGTGTCCTGTCATTCGATCATAGGCAATGGCGAAGGAATGGAAATCAACATACACTGGTATAGTGATCTGCATTCCTTTGCCATTGCCTGCCATCGAGTCATTTCGGTGTATTGGCCATGGTTGTAACCCTAATAATGGCTTTAAATGACAGTGGACTAGTGCCCTATCAATAAAGGGTGCATGGCAGTGATCTGGTGATGGGTTGGTTTGCCAGTTCGAATCTGTGTCATGTCATTCGAATTAAATGTAAGTGCACAAAGGTGGCTTTTGATAGGTGTGTAAGGCTCAACAAAGGAGAAATAAATAAACACCAATTGCTGCATATAAATTGCTACTTCGAATCCAGGTCATGTCACTTACGTATAAGTAAATAAATAAAAGCAGAATACTATACTTTGTTACTTCTAGTGAATGCTTCTTGCTGATGACTTAGTTCCAATTTACCTTCACGAGAAGACTTGCAATTTTGCCAGGTGCAATTTTTCAAGAGCGACATTCTGGTTGGAACGCCGTACATTTCTTATTTCCTATTCATTGCTTTTATGCTATGCCTTTACATTGTTGGATATTTACGGGCAAATTCAAAAGTAAACAACAAAATAGTTCGTTGTTGCAAATTTTCGACGAACAGTTATGGATCGGCTGTCGTTCGTCTTCTTCAGGCACTCAGATTGTCTTGTTTTTCTTTATCCTCTACATCTCCTCTAACTCGCGTTTCATATTTCTTGTCCTGACTCTTCGTGTGCGCCCTGCTCTAACTTGATTCTAGCATTCAGAGGTTCTTCTTCTTTTATTTCAGAAGTGCATCGGCCTAACCAAACAAAACAAGGACGTCTTTATCAGTGCCAACTGTGTGGAAACGTATTCAAGTCTTCGGATGCTCTGCGACATCACAAATACATTCACGAGGAGCGTTTTAAGTGCAGTTTCTGTGGAAAATGTTGTGAGAGTCCGGCTGCATTACTGCGTCACTCTGCAGCGTTGCATCGTACTGACTCAACAACTTTGTATTATATGTAACCTCAAAATCTATCATCCGATTGTAATAATAAAAAAAAAATAATAAATGCTTTAATAAAAAGTGGAAGTGAGAATACAACCCAAATGTGGCCTTTAATCGTATAATTGTAATTAATTCCAAACTCGCTTTGCTCGTGTAATAGTCCCTTCAAGTCAGCCATGTTAGGGTAATGTGAGAGGCTATATTTCTCTTTCAGCAGGTATGGAATGCGTTCTGACTTATGCTGGGCAGTATATCGATCCCGTACTAAGGTCGAAGGTTTGCCGGTTCAAATCCCCAGATTTTCTTTGTCATCTAACTTCATTAAAATCGTTCAGTATGTTTATTTATTTATTTATTTATATGTGTCCCCTTCTACTCCTCTTGAACTAGTGGCGTCAAAAAAGGGTTTGGAAGAGAGGAAATTTCTTCGAATTTCTGTTAGCGGTATTCTTAAATTCAAATTTAGGTCCTAAATGTCCCAACTTAACGAAAAATAACCGTTTGCAACAATCAGCAACAATCACACAACAATACATGACGCCAACGATTGTTGATAGATTTTAGTATAGGTTATCAACCACCTTGCCGAGGAGTGAGATACTGTTGTATCTCTCCGAGGAAAGTGGTTGATAACCTATTTATCACCCAATTTCACGATCTCAGTCCGACAACAATAGAACAGCAGCACACAACAAACAATGAATCGTGCTGACGTTCTTTTGGTCAGAAAGGTCTACAATGCTACAGAGATGTCATTGTTGGCAGCATTGTTTTTCCTTCCTTAGTGAAAGGTTTTGTGCTCATGTTTATTGATTGTACCTCGATTCCGAAGTGCCCCATCACCGTTCATACCGTGGAAATTTAACGACGAACAGTCCCTTCAGACAACTTCTCCTAAACATTTTTTTTAGGAGAAGTTGTTTGAAGGGGCTATTCGGCGTTGAGTTTCCACGGTATGAATGGTGATGGGGCACTTCGGAATCGAGTAACAATATAGAAATAAAAGCAGAGAATCTTTGTTGGCTAACTGGGTATTCGTTCGTTGTGCGATGATGGGTGCTTTCGGAATCTGGAACAGTTATGCGGTAAGACAATAAACGTGTAATTACAGGACGGAGAGCCAAATGGGCTCGATTAGTGATAAATAAACGTGCACTCAATGTGTAATAATTTTGGCTTAAGTTTAATTCAAGTTGAAAAGCTCCCATTTAATAAATAAATAAAAAAAAAGCTAGCATTAGGCTTTGTCAAGATTTTTGCGGAGTAATGGGTGGTGGAAGAGGAAGGCCATAGGAACAGACGACGGGAGTCGGGTAGAACAACTTTTGTTAGTCGGGAGAGTTACCTACCAACAAAAGTTTGCACTGTTCATCCTGACGAAGTAAACAGACTCTGTTCTAAATTTTAATCAAGGCTGTAACGTCGTTTGTAATTTTAAATCGTAAATAACCTTTGCAATTCAGTGTCATAATGTTTTCGCGCTACAAGGAAAATTAAATAAATAAAACGAAAGCATTTTATTCTGGCTTAAGCAAAACTAGCTGTTCTTAATTTTAATCAAGGCTGTAATTGCTTTTTTAACATCTGGAGCAAGCACGATGTTCTTTAATTCATAAGCAGGCGTGATATCCAAGCGTGATATCCAAGAGCAGGCGTGATATCCGATATCACTCCTCCTGTGGTAACTCAACCCTGAACCATTGTTTCAATGCCGTCGTGGTCTGTTGTTAAAGGAGGACGAGATTGTGAAATTGGGTGATAATTTTCGTGGAAGCCCGAAGTTTTCAGAACGTGCGACAATAATGAAGTGGGGGAAAAGGTCAAGCATGGGTAGAAACGCTCTTGGAGCTGATTTATGGATATTTAAAATGCAATGCCACAGAATACCCATTTAGCAGTTAAATTAAATTACATTACTCAAACACACGACAAAATATAAATGCTAAATACTAAATTTCGTAAAGAAATGTCCTCGAGCGAAGGGAGATGCCACCAAATGAGTGAGCGTTAGCGAGCAACTCGGTGAGTACACACTAATGAACTTCTTTCTGCTTCAGTTCCAGTTATCTATCTATACGAGCATTAGTTTCCTTCAAGTGGCTTAATGCTAAATAAAATTTTTAACAATTATAATAATAATAATTTATTCAGTATTTACAGAAGGAGCACGAAGCAATAAATGCCTGTACGTGCACTGAAGGGAACATAGACAAAAAAACAAAGAACAAAGAACCAAAAAAAAACATAATAAATCCTAGTTATTTAATTTTTTTATATTGCTAAATTAATGTTATTCACATTGCCAAGAATAAGGACCACCTTCCCTAACAGATCCAGTTTTTTTATATGTTTTTTCATTATGTATGTTTTCTCATTATGTATGTTTTCTCATTATTATGGTTCTGTGCATAACCATTCCTCTCTAGCCGTAAGAGTTTCTCCATACTGGTGTTCAGAGCCAAGCATTATTATTACTTTGAGGTTTATTAACGGGTATTTTATTGAGCTTACTGTAATAAAACTTTGTAATGACTCCGTAGGTGAATAATTGTTTAAATGTAAAAATTTTGTTAATAATAATAATAATAATAGTTTTATTCAGCAAACAAGACAATGCACGAAGCTGCTAGGGCTTGCACGTTTACTGAAGGACAATACAAACAACACTTATCAGTGACACAAAATATGAGAGACCTTTACATTTGAAACATTGGTGTTATTAGTATAATTGGTAAAGACTAACATAAAGAATCGGCATTATTTTAACAATAAAAAATATATGCAAAGAGTAAATCTTAATACGAATAAAATACAATGATATTACATTTAGATAATTCCCAATATCTATTCCATTACAATACATATATGTACAATATACACTGTAATGATCAAAGCTATTAATTAAAATAGCTTGTGTGAGAACAAATATACATCTTATTTAAAGTGAAATTTACGTATAATTTTCACGGGTTATTAAACATTTTGGATTTTAGACTTCTGGTTTTAGAATTCAAAGCAATGGGTTTATTTTCTTGTAAGTTTTCCTTTTAATTTCCGTTTTAATTTATCAATATCCTGGTAATTCATCATATTTCTTGGTAATTTATTTAAAATATTTGGTACGTAGTACATTTTATTTCTTGTCCCACATATATTATTCCATTTTGGTACTGTGTATATTAAAATTAATAATAATAGTTTTGTTTGTTTGAAATTATTATGCTCGAAGTTTCTGGAAACTTGTGTGAGCAACAAACAGTTACAATATAGTGAGTAACAAGAATACAATTTCCATATCTGTTTAGACTTCTGCCTAGTTAACTAGGTACAAAATTTTCACAATATTTGCATAAAATACAAACTTGTAATTTTTCTTGCTTGGGCTACCTTCTTCCAATAAGAATTTTTTTAACTTCCTTTTAGCCTCCATTTTATTTTAAAGGCCTAATAATTGCTTCGGTAATTTATTTAAAATATTTAGTATGAAATTGCCTTTATTTCTTATGCCACATTTGTTGTACCATTTCTGTATTAAAAATCTTGTGGTGTTGTTCCGAGTTTTATCTAGTTTTCAGCGTTATAATTTTTATATTTATTTATGAAGTAGTTTTGGATTATTATAATATAATCCCATAGTTTATCCACTCGTAATATTTCAATTTGAACGAATATTTCTTTTGTCGTAATTTTGTTGTTTCCAATTTTATTTTGTATCTTTAAATTTGTTGTCTATCAATCAGATAGTCTGTTCTGAAGCCATAAGTCTCAATACCTTATCTTATAATACTAGCTGCCCATGCATCACATAGGAGCTTTTTTCTTACGTGTGTTTAAGAAATTTCTTACTTTATAAATTTTCACTAAGATGCCGCTTAATCTTTCGATAATTTGCTTAATACCACCCAAGTATTTGGCATATTAAAGTCAGATTTTTCATTTTTTTGATAACTTTACAATTTTCATCATGCACAATAATATTTTTCAATGAAGTAATTTTCATTTTTGGCACAGTAAAACTCGTATCCAGTCAAATACATTTCATTTCCGAAAACCATCTATTTATTAGATCGAAATCATTTCATAAATTTTGTAGCATTTCTTCTTGACAGCGGTTTACAGAAAACATAAACATGTCATCCGCAAAAATGAATAGAATTGCTTTATCTGCACAGCATTGTATATCGTTACTATCGATTAGGAAAAGCAGTGGTCCTAAAACTGATCCCTCTGGCACTCCATTACGTATGTCAAAATGTTCACAGTGCTTATCTTCCTGTTTTTTTAATTACTTTTAATAATTTCATAAGTTTTCACCTTAATTCCTGGTTCTTAAAAATTACAATTTAGGCTTCCCCAGTGTCATCTTACCCAGCTGCATAATTTAAGAAAACAAAATGTGAAGAACCGGCTTCATTTTTTTTTTGTGGTCTGTGTTTTCTAACACCAGTATTTTTTACTATTGATTTGTAGATGATGTTCTTGAAAGAAGAGGCAAGATGTACGTGTGCAGTTTTTGTAACCAACATTTGGGATCAAGACCTACACTACAAGCACACCGAAATTTCCACACGGAACGTTTCAAATGTGCTACATGTGGACAATGCTGTTATTCTCGGAGCGGACTTGAAATTCACAACAGGAAGCACCAACCAAAGCAACCTGTTCCTTGGAATTGTCACATTTGTGAACTGTGCTTCAGTTCCAGTAGCAGTTTGTCAAATCACTACAAAGATGAACACGCTGATCCAAAAACTTAGGAATGATTGAAATGGAAGCTGTGACGTCATCGCATTTTCGTTTGTCAGAAAGAGAACATAGATGGATTCGTTGTATCAGTTAGACCATGGCGTTCGGCAACAATAAGGTAAGACTTTCGTTGTTTACCCGAGTGGCGAAACCACGAGGGCAATAAAGCGAGGGCAACAAAGCGAAAGTCTTACCTTAATGTTGCCGAACGCCATCGTCTAACATATTTGTACAACGACAAGTTGGATCTTTAATGAGTGAGCCATTGTTGCAATAAAGCGACAGTGTTAGTGCATCGTTGCCGAACCATCGTCGAACATATTTGTACAACAAAGAGATGCATTGTTAGTAACCGAGCCATTATTGTGATAGCATAACGAGCCATTGTTCTTTGCTAAAACTCCGTTTTTAAAACTCAATAGCTGTAAATAAATGCCATTTTTATATATTTTAACTCTTTCCTTCAGGTCTTTTTCAGCTCTAATAAATGTATTATTTGGAAATATTTACATGTAAATATTGAGACACAAATATGGACAGCGATTGTATTTTTACTACTTAAGTAAGAACCAAAAACCTTGGTTTTCTTACTTACGTAAGTAAGAAACGCACTCCTAGCCGTGGTTCTTACTAGTGGTAAGACAACGGTTTCATTGTTGCAGTAGTGTTGTCTTCATGATATAAATCCACTGCTGCCACAATGGTCCAACAATGATCGAGTTGTACAAGTTGTGTTTATTAACCTTAGTTCGTTACGTATTGGCTCGCTTTGGTATTTTGTGTAGGGAAAGTCTGAGTTGCTGAAACTGCCATGGTGTCTTTCATTTGTCTCCTAATATTTATAATGCCAGAAATGTTAATGCCGTGGTCCTAAGCCCATTTGATTTTAGCAAACTGCCAAATGTGAAGCTGGTATATCCAATTTAGTTTTAATGTCTAAATTACCACTTACTATCTACTATTCTTTAATAGAATGTTATTCAGCGATCGTTTCTTGAATGCATACTCACAAGCAGCTGCATAGAAGCTAGTGTGTAAATTGAATAATGTATGACGTGCAAAATTAATAAACACGAAAATGTTAATCATGTTTATTTTTCAACGAGTTCGTAGTTTCCATTAAAATATGCTTAACCTGCTCTTTTGTTGTTGTTGTTGTTGTTGATTCAATAAGCTGAAGCTTACAACACGTGTAATGGTGGTAGCGTGTTCATGGTTTTGTGGTTTTTATTAGCCAAAAAAACAGTGTGGACATATTCTCAAACTCTGCACATCAAAATTAAGTCATGAATTTAACATATGTAGTTTGGGTTAGCGCTATTGATTCTATTATACTTCTTGGAAGCTGAAAAACTATTCGTGTTAAAGATTTTTTTTAGCTTGGCTTGACGTCAACAATTTTATACAAACAAATTAAAAAATGTTTGCCAACATAAAGAAAAAACAACTACGCAGTTTTGCCACCACACGTGTGGCTCATCAGACTATCAAATAATGTAGTTACTTTATTCATACTTCCTATGAATTAAAAAAAAATGTACATTACTCTTTCTACAATTTCTGCCAAGATTCATACAATTATTCAAAATCTACAAAACAATAATAGATTGAAGCAGCAAGTGAAAAACCTTTTATTTATAAAAAAAAAAAAGCTATGAGGGCTCATGCTGTTTTGGTGTACGGTTGAAGAGAACCAGTGGTCTTCAACCATTAATTAAAATTTAAACTTAATCAGACATTAAACATTAATTAGAAATAAATCCGAAATTAATTATTTATCACACAATAATCATTATACAAGAAAATTAACCAAAAATTAATATAAAACTAAAACACTTGACACATAAACAACACCTAAAATCACTGCGTCGTCGCAGCAATCAACGACAGCCGTGATGCTTTTAGTGTCGTTTTATGTGTCAAGTGTTTTAATTTTACATAAATTTCTGGTCAATTTCCCTAGGTAGTGATTAATGTCTGATAAATAATTAATTTCTGATTAATGTCTGATTAATTTCGATAATTGAATTAAAATCCCTAAAACTTCGTACCCGGTTTCATTAAATTATGAATGAGCCACAATTGACAATGTTAATGCTTGACTAACAATAGTAAAGTGTATTTCTTTTCTGTATTTGGTATAACTGGTGACACTGAGACTGTTATTTTCACGTGTCTTGTTTGCCTCCTCATATTCACATCATATCAGTCTTTCGTGCTGTTAAAATGTTCATTTATAAATGTCTAGTGTTAAGTCTCCTCTCACAAGGACTTAACATGTCATAGTGTGATACATGTTTTGCTCGAACCTCATGTTCCGACCTCATCCCACTGAACCACACCCCACAGGATCCCACCCCACACCCCTAGACACCACGTGAGCTCATTCCTGGTCCATTTAAACTCTACCAAATTCCAAGTAAACTCTACGTTCACCCCACAAGACCTCATCCCACGGGACACCCATTCCAAGATCTCACCCCACGGAACCACACCCCTCCCCTCCAGGACCACACCCCATGGGCTGACCGCTTATAGAACCTCGTTTACGGACCATGTAAAGTTTATGCAAATTCCTGTAACTTCTATGTTCACCACAGGGCTGCATTCTTCCAACAAGACCTCACCCCCAAAACGTGATACCACAGGCTGCCCCTCTCCCCCTCCATGCCACACACCATGTAAGTTTACCACGATTCATGTAAATTCTACGTGATGTGGGTTATTAAAACCATGACCCCAACACGATCTCACCCCTATCCAACCGGAAGTTATGCCTACACCCCCCCTACCTCTTTTCGTTGCACGAATCCGCCCTTGTCTGTGGAACATCACACTCTTCACCAGCCACGAGTTGTGTAAATTTTACCAAATTTCACGTAAATTCTCCGTGATGGAGGTGATTTTTTTTTAAATGTGACCGCGTGTAAATTCAACATGATGAGAGCCATTTAAAAAACTCTACCCCATCGGGTACCCCTCTCCTGAAATTGTCACCCCACGGGACCCCATTTCACGAACACTCTTCCACCAATATAGGATGTATAAATTCTGAAAAACTCTACATGATGTGAGTTATTTAAAAAACGTCGGCAAAAATGATGTCATCACCCCATCCTGAGAGGAAGTGACGTCATTACCCTATTGAAGTCGACCTCGCGGAACCATTGTTTTTTGAATGTACCCAATCCCACGGTATAATGTAATCCATCGTGAGGTGTGTAAATTTTACCAAATTTCGGGTAAGTTCTATATATACCCCTGCGAATAGCGCACCAACCCACATCCTGATCATGAAACGTGCAATTAACGAATATAGAACATGATGTAAACATTTAAACATCTATAAAAACATTTAGATATGATCTTCGTTTATGTGGGAATGTTCACATCACGTTCTTCATTCACGTTTGAATGTTTGCTACGCGTTCTTTCGTGATGACATCAAAACTTCTTAAAATAATTTTTATTGATGAAACCAAGCAAAATACCCAACCGGGTTAGGTTTTGATGTACGTTCCTGTCTTATTCATCGTTTATAATATCCCTATTTTCCAACTATGATAGAATTTTTATAATTTCCTCTTCGCCAGCATCGCAAGTTCCCAACGATGATGCACAGAAAACTCATCCTATCCACCAACTCGTTCAAATCGATGTAATCCTCTTCTTCCAAAACCGATTCATCAATTTCCAATTCGGCGTAATCTACTTCTTTAGCCTTTGCTTCATCCATTACATCGGGTTCATCCCAGAGATTCGAATCACTTTTCTCCTTCGTAACATCCTCCCAAATTGGTTTGATAATATGCACGTACTTTTAACCACACTTTGATTTAGGTTTTCCTGAGGTGGGATAGAAGTTGCGGTATATGACATTACTGTCTTTCAGCATCGTTGCATACGAAGCCAAGACAAGGCTCGTATTGCAAGTCTTTTTGGGATAGCAAACTCCATACCTGATTCCGTACTCGGTACGGCTTTCCACCCAACACTTCATCATTTTCTATTATTTTCACGGTTTTATCCCCGACCATGAGGTCATCCATGTCCACATTGCACCGTAATCCAAATACTTAACCCTTATCTTTTGGCGTTTGGAAAAATTTCTGCAAATAATATATTGTCATCACTTTTCTCCTCATATTATCATTTTTTATTCACGGGTCCCTTGTCATCTCTCTCCTTCTCAACATTCACAGCAGATCTAGTAACACTTTTTCCAATTCAATGATGGGTTTAAACAGTTTTTTAAGATATTCTCCTTTGGCTTGGTTAGCTTTTTTTGGGGTCTCACACTTTTTTAGTAGTTTCTTTTTAAGATCATTACTTCTCCATTTCTATACTGAAATAGTTACAAGGGTTTCTCTTTTTTCCTTATGTTCAAAGGGAAGGGCTCTCATTGTATATGGTTTCAATTCGGTCATCTTCCACGAACATCCCCAAAAGACGAACGTTATTTTTTATGACGTATTGGCATTCCCATCATGATCTACATTTGTTTAGTGTTCGTTTTGAGTCATAATACATGCATAGTAAACATTCAAACTTTAGATGTGGAACTTGGTGAGAACACCCACACATACTCTTGGAACATATCTAAACGTTTTTTAATATTGTTAGAAAGCCATAATGATGTTACCATCACGATCCATGTCCCTTTTCTTGTACTGGTGATTTATGCCGTCATTTACTAAATAGCTTATGAGGAATCAATCAAACAAGAGCGCAGAACCAAAAGGAAACCTTCAAAATTCGAATGATGAACTTCTTATGAACGTTTTAAAACTGTTTAGATATTTCCAGCATGATTTATATCGTTTAGTGTATGTTTCACTTCATCTTGAAACAATGTGTAGGAAAATTTCAAACGTGAATGAGGAACGTGGTGAACATCAAAACATAAATGTGGAACGTATCTAAACGTTTTTATAAATGTTTGAATATTCCCATTATGATCTACATTCGTTTGGTTGTATGTTTTGCATAGTGTTTAATGATGGGATTGTTGGTTGACGCAATGGTGACACTTCCGACGAGACGAGGTTGGGGATTGAGGTTGGATGGTACATCGACGAGGTTGGGGTCATGATGATGCACGTACATAATGTACGCGAAATTTGGTGGAATTTACACGCAACAACTGAGGAGGGGGTGACATCGTGGGTTGGGTGAGCATGCACGTTCAAAAAATGAGGAATGGTGAGGTCATGTGGAGTGGC
>JAHWFP010218756.1:29030-41617 GCA_023313725.1 Lithobius niger
AATTTACATTAAATTTGGTGGAATTTACACGCAACAACTGAGGAGGGTATGATATCGCTGGTTGAGTGAGCATGCACGTTCAAAAAATGAGGAATGGTGAGGTCATGAGAATTGGCGTTCTGCGTAAGTAATGGCACGACTTCTGCCCATGTTTTTAAAAAATAACCTCGTGACCAAAATTTACATTAAATTTGGTGGAATTTACCTATCCCAATTGTGCTGAACACCATTAAAAACATCAAGTTTACAGTTTAGTTTATTTGGTTGCGCTTGAAATGGTGAAGTAAGGTCTCGTGCGCAAAAAGTTATGATGAAAGATGTAGTAAGTGGATGGACTAGTTTGCTTTAAAAAATTTATGTTTTTAAAAATCCTTTATTGATTGAACCCCTCACTCTTCAACACAAACTGGAAGGTGTTTGTATTATCTTTTATCACATCTTTGCTGCGTTCATAGTTTCATTATATCAAGAAGACGGAACATAAGGAGATGACTTCCTGGTAACCCAGCTTCAATAGCAGATTGAATTGCCTTTGCCATCTCTAACATATCCGCTATGTCGAAAATTGTTTTCTCCGAAGTCTTTACGTACACTATCCAACGGTGAAACGTAGTGGAATGCACTTCCATCATGTGTTTGTAGAATTCATTCCACTCGGAGTATAATAGCTGGAACCAAGTGTTGAGATCGGTATCTGCGAAGTGAACCTGAGTATACAGTTCTGCTGAACTGGATATTAAATTTTATCTTCCTACTCAAAGTCACACTGTCGTTCGGCTCATCATCAACATTTTCAAACACACCCATCGATTCAAAACCTGTTCGTTGATCATTTTGTGGTAGTGATACAGGTCCAGCCAGTGTCTATAGTATTAACTCCACGTCTGAAGATCCTCACAATCTCAACAATGTGATCGAATGGACTAACCATTGCAACGTAATGGCTCAGCACGTAGCATCCTTCGTGTGCGCTCATGATTGATGCTTTTTTGCCACTTGATTTGATGCTTTTTGATGCTTGCTTGATTCTTTCATTTTACCTCTTTTTGTTAGGTGAGACAAACAAATGCGATTTTTTTATTTACACACTTCATGTCGAATTTACATGAAATTTGGTAGACCTTACACACCTCACGACTGGTGAAGAGTGCGATATTCTATGGATAGGAAGATTTGTGCGATTAAAAGGGAGTTGGGACAGGATTGATGTGGCATCATCGCCTCCGGTGGGGTAAGCAGGAGGGCATGTGATCGTGTGGAAATCATGTTTTTTTTAATCATACACATCGCGTAGAATTTACATGTTTGCAGGGAGTGGCGTAAATTCCGAAAAATATTGACGTAATTTTTGTGGGGGAGGGGGGGGGGCACATGGTGCCATGGGGAGAGGTCCTGTGTGTTTGTGGGGGGATCGCCCGTGGAGTGAAGTCCTGGGAAGCAGTTCTTCAGGTGACCGTAGAATTTACATGAAATTTGGTAGAATTTACATGGACTGTGGTGGAGGGATGGGGTCAGGGAGGGGGTACGCCTGTGGGCTCACATTCTGCGGGAAGAGGTTGGCTCATGGTGAGGCTGGGGGTGGGTTGCATGGGTTGAGGTTGGGGTGGATTCTTAGGGGTGATGCCGGGGGGGTCCCGTTGGGTGAGGCTGGGGGTGGGGGTCCCATGAATCGAGGCTGGGGGGGGGGGGGGCACGTGCATGTGCCAGTCGATTTGTCTCTCAAAAGAGATTTTTCCCTTTTTTACGTGTGTGTATCGTATGTCTTGTTGAGTGGGAATATAAATTTATTATATTACCTTTGTGTGGCAATGCATGCTTTAAGACCAGGAAACATTCAGTTTTGACGATAAGGCAACGTTAACCAACGTAAACAAATTAAATTAAAATAAATTATTTTGATTTAATTCAATTGTTCTCGTTTCATTGTCCTTATTCCTAAGGCCGTACAATGACAGCTGTTTACTTTACTAATAACAGGCGTATTCCAGAAATCCACTGAAGTGTGAGTGGAGGTAAAGGTGAGTGTAAGGGTCAAAGCGCATCTATAGAAATACCCTCAGATGGAAGACACTCACATTCGCTTTTGTGGCTCTACTAAAATTATTCACCCTCAGATGTTTGCGCTCACGTTTGCCCTCTCACACTTGTGTGGCTTTCTGGAATACGGCTGTAAGAGCAATGGGGCTAGGGATTACCCCACGCGAGGAACAGGGTCTAAAGTTTTCATATGCTTTATATTTTATTGCTTTAAACTCAATACGATGGTGACCTGCATACATCATTACCAACCACCACTGTATACATTACTGTTCTTTAATATATCGTCAGTAATGTGTAAAAACTTCCAAGTTTCAATACAAAATTGTTTTATTTGTTTCGTTTTGTTGCAGGTGAGATTTTTACTTGTCCCGTGTGTGGTCTTCAGTTCGGCAATATTAAGACTTTCCGGGGCCATAAAAACGTGCACACTGAACGTTTCAAGTGCACCATTTGTGGGAAATGCTTCCATTCGCTAACCAATCTGCAGCGCCATAGTGTTACCCATGTGCCTATGGATCAGAGAAGAGCGTTTTATTGCCAAATGTGCAACGAGGACTTCGTATGAACATCAAGTCTTCGGCGTCATATGCAAGACTGGCACCAAGCACTGGAGTAACTAACTCTTCATGCGTACATTTTGTGTGGTCTCCAGTACATAACTCTTTTCCAATCGTACATTCCTATGTGTCATCACTGTAGAATGTAATGTTACTCAAGAAAGCATCATGTTCAAAGAAATAAAGAATAACTTTTCGTTTCAGTTGTCATAACATAAGAATTGAAAAAGTTTGAAATAAGTTAAAAGAATGTGAGCAAGGAAATGGCAAAAAAGTCGTGAACCAGAAAATAATGCTGCAACCCATCCTTTAAGCACTTCTGCATCGTTAAAGTGTCGTGATTACTGATTAGTAAAGAAACGATGTGGTTTCTTGCTCATGTTTGTTCTTTACAAGAATAAGTGTTCCTTTATTCAACACGTTATATTTAGTACTTGTTTACTAAGGTGACTTTTGAAAGATTAAGGAAAGGTTCTTTAAATATTAAACAGTAACTGAATAAGGCTTTAGTGTCACACAATCGAGCCAACTGATCGAACACTGGCTCAGCAGGCTAACTAGCGAGTATTTAGGACTGAAGGTAAAACCTGTGTTGTGAAGTGATGGTTCCTTTTCTTGCTTCTTGATTACTGTCGCTTATTCCTCCCATGTATCATCTTCCTTAGGTCTTATTAATTAGCTTGTGGCTGCTTACACTGTCTTGCATCTCATATTTCTGATGACATGTCCCTTGTTTTTTATTTGTATTTTCAGCCAACTGTTAGATATATTTTTTATCGACGTAACTTAGTGCTTTGAATCTCAAACAGAATGCATTAAAGATTTTTTTAACTAGTGGATAGGTGGCAATGGCGTGCCCCCCGGGGGGGGAGGGGGGAGACAGGGAGGGGTTGGCAGGGGAGGCCGTCCTTTCGAAAATGTCCTTTACGTGCTGACATTTGTGATGTTGTGGTGCCGGAGAAGTGGCCTAAAAAGCTTAAAACGGCTGAAAGGGCAAATAAGGGATCAAAAGAAGGCTAAAACAAGGGTCGAAAGTGTAACCAAAAATAAGTCTCCAGTTTTAAAACTTTAGCATAAGTAGATTATAAGTGTGGGTGCAACTAACCAAAGTGTAGACGTCCCATTCCTTCCATATCCTTCCATCAAAATGCCTCTTAGATACCATTGCACCATGGTGCTTCATTTTTTTTTCCTTGAACCATTCAAATAAATCATCACGTATTTTATTTCTTAATTTTTCTGTTCTTTATTCGCAGGATATGTCTGCAGCAACCAGCGGCTGTATTGTTTGATATGATAAACGACTAATTGCACAAATGACAAACAAATCACTTGCAATTCTGAAGAGGAACATGCGACTGCAAATGTTGAAGCAAATGAACTCCAGAACAATCCTCTTGCCGCAATTCGGACCTTGGAAGTGGTCTGGTGCTCAAACTGGTGGTTTTTTAAAAACCATTCAGTGTAAGGAATTTCTTACCCTGAACGTTTTCAAAAAAAACACCAGTTTGAGCACAAGTCATTTGTATGTAATTTGTACAATTCGTCGTTTATTTGCAGCAGCACGCTAAAACGTCTTATGTGAATGCAGCACAATCTCTAAAAAGTAATGAATTTAGAGAACAGTACTAAAGACTTGTATCTGTTGGTACTATGTGCACAATGTTGTAATAAAATTGTCATCACTACTCAGGTAAAACAAGTGTTTGATTTTCATTACTGCTGAACATTTACACGTTAAGGCATGTAACTAAAAGTCTATGTAGAACAGCAATGTCAAAGAAAATAAACTTAAAATCAACCGTACGTAAAAAGTCAGATTCCATCCTTCCCTTCTGCATCACTACTGACCCACACATTTGCAATGGAATTTGTATATCGCAAACTCAAAACTGAAGAGCACCACTTATTAAATAGCAACGGTCTTCTTCCTTTGCAAATATGTACGTCAGTAGTGATACAGAAGGAAAGTATTGGTAGTGCCACCCTAAATCTTTTCCGTACCCACCCATCTGTTCTTCTAGAAATTTCACAGCATATATTAGTGACCCACTGTTGAAAGCTACATCATTTTACTGTAATTAACAAACTTAAAATTTCACACCATCTGCCCAACTAATCAAATTTAAAATACGTATCGTCAGTAATGCAAGAATAGGATACATTTCAGCCAAATTTACACGCAAAGAATAAACAAGTAAAATTGCTTTACATTCATGGGGTGGGGGAGGATTGAGGCTTAATGGTCCCATTCATATGGTGTCTCAAAGCAAAAAGTATATCTCAACAGCCTGTTAAGCTTGAGAACTCTAGTAAAAAGAAAAGTGGGAATTGGGTTAATGTTTAAGGATTCTTATGTATTTTAGTTAGTAATAATGGCTCGATGCTGAAAATTGCTGTTGTTCAATGGGGCTTGTGTGGACTGGGTAGTTGATGGGTAAGCTTCAAGAATGATGCTAGTGACCAGTGACCGGTTGGATTCAGGGTTTACTGACCATTCACTTGGTTAGCTCTTCTACCCCAAACTGTGAACTACCACAACTCTAACTATGTTCTTCCCAGTTTTGCCATAATACGGCGCAGTCCAATGTTTCCGGGTTAGGGGAGAATTACACTTGTGCTTTGCACTCATGAGGTTCCCCCTCCCTCTCAACATTGATCTGCGCCGTTCTCGCAAATGAGCAATTATCGCAGGTTAACTGCCGACTACTCATGGATATCTATTACATAACTCTTGCATTCAATTTAAATTCAGTTTGTGATCGTCTATGACTTTATAAGGCATGCTTCATGAATGATTTTTAGAAATTTTTACGTTTACGTTTATTCTGGTGAAAAGGCGTATGAAAAGGCATAGTTTTTGGTGTTCATTTTTTCTAAAACTCTTATATTGATTTGTTGACAGGCCTCCAAAGCAAACCGTTTCCATGTTCTTTGTGTCACAAGAGGTTCCTAACAAAGAAAGGACTCCAAGGCCACCAAAACGAACACACAGATCGATTTAAATGTCCCAAGTGTGGAAAACAGGAAAAAAGTCCAGCTCATCTGAAACAACACATGTCGAGCCACCTACCATTTCAAGGGAGGGATGTGTTCTCATGCCACCTGTGTCACGCAGTATTAAGAACTGTTAGAACTCTAAATGAACATCTGAGACTGCGTCATAGCCTGTCACAATAGCTATGGGGAGTTTTTTGGGTACTATATGTCAGACGATAAGGGGTGTACAGTTCTGGTAAAAAAAAACGCCCTTTTTCCTTATATTGAGGGTCGTAATAACAACCATGGAGAAAATCTGCTATCTCGAAAACTACTGGACGGATTTTCATGAAACAAAAACTGAACTACTTATTAGATTATCTACTGTATTTCTAGCTTATTAAATACTACGTTAACTGACTGAAATAATTGGCCGAGCAAGAAATACTTAATGATATCTGATGATATCTTGTAAACCAGTCGAAGGATTTTCATGAAACCAAGACTGAATTGCATAGTATATTTTTCTGCTGAATATTGCATGTCATACGTATAGAAATATAGCATAACAATTAATCCAGTTTTTGTTTTATTCAATTCGATACAATAATTTATAAGATATATTATTAGTTATCAACTCGTGCTGCTTGCTCGGCAAATTATATTTGGCTACTTACCATTACATGTAATACATATAGAAATATAGCTGATAGCATAATAAGCAACCCAGTTTTTGTTTCATTCAATTCTGTCTAGTAGTTTTCGAGATATCAACATTTTCGTTCAGAGTCCCATACATTAATCCTGCAACTTCTTCCGTATAACGAAGGCGTTTTTTTTTTACCGGAACTGTACATAAATTATTCTCCCTATAGCAAATGTCCGTAAAAAAAAAAAACAATTAAAACAAGCGTACAGCTGTTTTATTCATCAGATAGAAAATAGGGTGGAGTGTAGAAACCTTTTTTGGAAGGGTGAGAAAAAGTTGCTCTTGAGCCTCACTATCACACACAATAAATTTCATCACTCTTCGGTCACGTCTTGAGGCCTTCAAGTTTAACATTGTGTGGCAATGGGTGGAACGGCAAAAAGGCAAAAATTATGGTTTGACTGTTTTAGAATCTAATTTTTAATACTATCTCATTCGATTCTCTCAGAAACTACGATAACATGACATAATTACGAAGAAAGAATTTTATTTTTATTAAAAACTGTGGGAATAATTTAGCACCGAAAATTGACCAAAATTGCCTTTTAGGCAACTTCGGTCCATAACTACTACTTACACACTTGTGTAGAAAAACAAAATTAGGAGCAATTACGGCTACTTTTCTTTGTCTCTAAGTGTTTCAAAGGCAATAATATTAAAATTAAATTTAAAACCCGTCAAATCATTATTTTTACCTTTTTTGCTGTTCCTCCCATTGCTGTGCAATGTTAAACTTGAAGGCTTGGGGCACGTCAAGATATGACCGCAGAGTGATGACATTTTTCGATATCCTCCGTTACTGTGCGTAACAGAGCTGTGTGAAGAATCATGGAGTTGTTGGTTCCATGAGGCCGTAAATGCTTGACAGCATATTGCAGGAAATTGTATACTGGAGCACGTAGATGTGTATTAGTATTAAATTGTTGTTTGAGTAAAACTTTTCAGTTGTTCTTTCTGATGGATGAAACCGCATAACTGTTGTTTTCATTGCTATTTTTTTTCAAACGTCTGTTATAGGCGAAATAATTGGTGGACAAACCTGTATAAAGCTTATGCGTATTCTACTGCTGTTTTCCACTGTGCTATTGGGTTATTATGCTCGTGGAGTTTCCTCTACGATGTTCTGTGTTATTGCTGTTTTTTTTGTCAGTTAGGTTTGGTTTGGTTTTTGCCTTGGATCGAATTTTACCAGAGAAACAAGGTAAAATTCGTAAAATTTGTTGTAGTTCGACCTTGTTGCATCGAAACGACGTGTCATGTGCATCCGGTTAGGCAATAGCTTTTGCCAACTCTCTAAAAGCACCACTGTCACCACGGGACATTTACCTAAGCCATCCACGATTACTTGATTACTTTAGTAATCTGCCATGATTATACATACGCACTACAGGGGGGGGGGGATTGAGGTTTAATGGATACTTAAGCCTAGTGGCACACCCGGGACAACACTAAAAACACAAGTGACACCAAGTGATGTCATTGCTGTTTTCAGTGTTGACCCAGGTGTGCCAGTGGGCTTAAGCATCCATAGCGCATCTGCATAATTACGGCAGATTAGTAGAGTATCACTGCATACATAATACATGGCACACACGATTACTTGCTTGGTTACTTACTTGCATGCCTGGTTAATTTTAATATATACAAAATTCATATATTTTGTCAATTTTAATATATACAAAATTAAACCACTAATGTCCGTCCACGTGCGCACACTTGAAATGCGCATGCATGAACGCTTTGAGAAATTTGATTGGCTGGGTTTGTAATCGCACTTTACAATTTTTATTGAGTAATCCATTAGCAATATCCTTTTCATTTTTACAGGGGTAAATTGTATATTAACTATTTATATACATGGAATTGGTATATTTGAATATATAAAGAAGTACCTTGTATGTTAAGGTGTACTAATGCAAGAATAACCAGTGAAACTGACACAGGATGCTTCCACAGGGGTAAACTATATATTAACTATGTAAATACATGGAATTATTACGTTCGCGTATATCAAGTAGTTCCTCATGTGGTGAGGTGGAAATGCAAGAAATAAGCAGCGAAACTAGCGGAAGATGCTTCCACGGGGTAAACTGTATATTTCAATAAACCAAATCACACCTGAACCACCAGGAAGAACATAGTTCAAAGTTCTACTCGATTTTTCGGAGAAAATACCGTTCTCCATCTTCAGAAATACACGCACAACACGGAGGAAAAATAAGTTCTCACATCACCATTCGTAAACAAAAATTCGAAAGGACGCGCATGGAGTAGCAGACCACTGATCTATATATCTTCGCTTCCAAGGAGATTCCACTTCTTGTCAAACTCGGCTGTGCGTAAACAAAATAAACAAAGGTGTGACTTTGTTTCTTGAAATGTCTTTGCAAAACCACTGTAATCGCCGTTTACGGTTTTTGTTAAACTGTATATTAACTATGCCAATATGTGGAATTAGTATAGTCGAATATTTCAAGAAGTTCCTTAAATGGTGTGGTGAAATAATGCAAGAAATAATCACCGAAACTGATACAGGATGCTGTCACAGGGGTAAACTGTACATTAACTATGTAAATACATGGAAACTTTTCGTATTTTAATTAAAAATCAGTATAGATTTCAGAAGAATAAAGGAACGTTGAACACGTTATATTTATTAAATGAAAAAATTGTAAAGGCATTGAACGAAAAACAATTTATTGGTACAATATTAATAGACTTAGAAAAAGCCTTTGATACAGTAAACAGAAACATTCGTACAGATAAATTACAGTACATTGGGGGTAAGGGGTAAAATGTTTAAACATGTTGTAAAGTTGTCTAAATGAAAGAAGTAGTTATGTTAAAATAAATGAAAAATTAAGTGACTGCTTAGGTTGCAATGATGGAGTACCGCAAGGTTCGATTTTGGAACCAATTTTATTTCTTATTTAGATAAATGACATTTCTGTAGGATTAGATAATGAATTTCTTATTCTTTTCACTGATGACGCTTTCTTACTTTCAATTAATGCCGATAACACAATTGTGATGAGTAACTTACAAGAAAGCGTTAAGAAAAATTTATAAAATTAATGACGGCATTGAAATTCTTATATACGAAAAATGAGTAAATAACAGTAGAAATAATTGTAGAAAGTGTGAGAAAAAAAGTCAAGTTCAATATATCAAATACCTTGGGCTCACGATTGATGGTAACTGGAAGGGCTATGAGGAATAACACCTAAACTATACGAAATTAGAAAATGTTAAGTATTGCTAATAGGAAAATTATTTACAGTGTCTGAAATGAACCACATTTGCGTTATGGTATTGAAGTGTACGGTTTTGCACCAAATTACTTAATACACAAACTACAAAAAGTACAAAATAAACTTGTTAAAATACTCTTTAAAACTGAAAGTAATACATAAAAACAACTGATTTGTAGGTACAGTACAAATAACATTTTGAAAATTATAAACTTAAACTGCAGAATTTATAAAAAAAAAATTTCAAAGTCATAAATAACATTAGCCTAAATGAAATAACCTTTGTGGAACTAAAGGGACAGATTATTATTTACCAAATCGTTTGAACAAACTACCTTTACATATTATAAAGATGACAAAATTTAATACTTAAAAAAAAAAGAACTTAAAACCTGCTTAAGAAAGTATGAATATTGTATTATTTTTTTATTTTTTTTGGTTTACAAATTGTTATTTCTTTTTTATGGAATGTAACATAATTTACTTTTGAAGTAATATTGTTAGCCAGAGGATATCTTAAAAGGATTTGCCAATTGTATAACCAGGGCATCAGTCCCAAGTGAAATAATCACTTCTTGGCGTCCATCAAGTCTATGTTGAAATAATAAAAACAAATACATGTATTTAGTATATTCGAATATGTCAAGAAGTACCTTATATGGTGTGGTGGAATTGCAAGCAATAAACAGTGAAGCTGACACAAGATGCTTCCACAGGGAAAGCTGTATATTAACTTTGTAAATACGTGGAATTCGAATATATAAAGACGTAGCTTATGTGGTGAGGTGAAATATTGCAAGGAATAATCAACGAAACTGATGCATGATGCTTCCAAAGGGGTAAACTGTATGTTAACTATGTAAATACATGTAATTAGTATATTGGAATAAATAAAGAAGTACCTTGTATGGTGAGGTGAAATAATGCAAGGAATAATCAGCGATATCAAAAAATACCTTATATGGTGAGGTGGAAATGAAAGGAATAATCAGAGAAATTGACACAGGATGCTTCCACATGGGAAAGTTTGTAAATACATGGAATTAGTGTACTAGGATATCTCAAGAAGGGCATTACGTGCGGAGGAGGAAACCCAAGGCATAATCAGTGAAGCTGACATAGGGGTAAACTATATTAGCTTTAGTGTTCTACTTTCACTAGTTTTGGTCTTTGTCACTAGTTCGTACGGAGTTCATTCACAAGATGTGTCAAGCCAGGAGCATCTTATTTCCATTCAGAATTGTCACTACATTAAATCCAGTGTAAATTTTATTCCTATGGAAGCATTCAGTATCATTCAGTCTGAATAATCCTTAAATCTTTGGAATATATTTTTTAGAGTATGTATAGTAAAATACATAATGATCAATGTGAACCTCGAAGGTAAATAAAATGCTTTAAGAACGTTTGTAGGTTTGTCCCTTTTTAAAGTTTTTAATAATTTACCCACACTGCAGCAAATATTTTTGAAGTCACCCTGTTGTATCGGAAAACAGCTGTCTCGACCGGAATCATCACTGCAGAACGATGGGTTTCGTAGCATCACATTGCCATCCAGACTGGTACCGACCAGACCATGTAGTATATTAGTCACAGGGCCGCGGGCACACTACTTCGATTTTCTTGCTAATTTCCGTTCAAACCAGGCTAGGAGCAGCTCACTACGAAGTCTACTACTAGCCACCACTTATCGTCATTCTTGGTGTTGCAACAATTCTTCATATACTGGAAGTTGTATTAGTTTTTACTGTCAAACTGTCATAAACAATATAACAAAGTTCGTTGATTGTATTTTTCATGCTGGACGTCCAACATTGCTCTTGGTAACCAAGTTTAAGGTGGATTCCAGAGACGACTCCAATTAATTTCGATCACTCTAGCAATTTCTACTCCTTTTTCGGCACTATTACTAGAATTTCAGTTCTGAAAACCTAACCCTCGAATTTCTCCTTTAGATCATTTATTTTGGGTAACTGACGATGGATAATTATAATCACGATTTGTTTACCGTTCCGTCATTGGCAAGCGAGCAAATATCCTATCGATATGCAGGACTAACCCTGAACAACAGATGGGGGGGGGGGGGGGATTGAGGCTTAATGGCGCGTCGACAACAACAGATGGTACTAACGAGTCTTGGAATGACAGTCTTTTAAACTATGAGCTTGAATTTAAAACGTATCAATAGTTTTGACCTTCCAACAATTTGATAAGCCATAGTTGAACGTAGGTAAGAAAAGAAGAATAAAATCTCAATGGAAAGTTAAGTAAACAAAAACTAACCAAATAAATTTGTTCATTTGTACCTCCAGGCAAGTAACCATCCTGTTGAAATGTGGGAATAAAGCTGAACAACAAATGGTATTGACGAGTTTAGTCCCGAATTGTTAGTTCTTTAGACTTTGAGCTTGCATTTAGAATGTTTCAGTAGATCAAATTTCCCTATAGTTTATTGATCCATAATATGAATGTAGGCAAGACAAGATGATTTAACCACAATGGACAATGGAAGAAAACAAAAGCTAACCAAATACACGTGTTCATTCTTCCCTGCATCCTCTTGATTTGTGTGATACCAGCTACCATTTTAATCTTTCTGTTTTATATTTAAATCAAGATACACATCGCTGTAAAATCTAAAATGGCATGACTGGAGTTCAAACCAACGAACTCTCGTCTACTGAGGCTCCTCCTCTTCAAGGCAAAAATATAGACTTCCGTAAGCTGCTCTGAAGCTGCACAGTCGCAGTCATGACTCCACTAAGCACAGGAAACGTTGCTTTCTTTAATACTCTTATTTATCTAGTATTCTACTCCTTGATTTGTGTGTATCCAAATGGTAACAACATTAATGGTAACAATATTTCTTTCTAATGGAGTCTTGGTACCACTGTAGCAGTCACTGGTTTTTGAAGTCTTTATTATGTTCTTGGAGCGATATCTCAGATGGCAGGAGTACTCTCCCATTGAAATATAAGTACATAGCAAACGCTTAAGGTATCTAGTCGTTTAAGACGCAAAGCCAAAAACTCAACAAGAATTAAATAAATA
>JAHWFP010218757.1:0-24619 GCA_023313725.1 Lithobius niger
CGGTCCAAATTGAAAGTTTAACACAGAAACCCTAGGCTGACTCTTACTAACACTGTTAATAATTGAAACAAATCCTTTAATCTTCAGTCTTGCAGCTGGCGTTTGCAAATTGGCATTGTTGCATAATAACAATGTTTAAAACAATGTAAAACAATCAATCTGGTCGTTTAGAGCTCCATAACCCCTGAACCACTTGACCAATTAGAAAATGCCTTATGGAAAGGGCACATCTACAGAGCAATACCTGTAAAATGAGCTAAGAACCATATTCATAGGACAAATGGTTTGACCTGTAGAGAGGACAGACGAAAGTATCCCCAGAACAACAACAACAACAAGCAGAACAAGAAGTTGTCTATTTGGCCCCTCTTTGTATCTCGGGTTTGGCTGGACCGAATTTCACAATTTTTGGACTGTAGAGAGGCCTTGACTAGTCGAGGCTGGATTCCAAATTTGGTTTTAAAATGTTGACTTTTGACGGCGTTATAAGCTCTCAAAGTTAAGAGTTTAACACAGAGACCCTAGGCTGACCCTTACTAACACTGGCTATCGCCAGTGTTAATAATACGCTTAGGTTGGGTAAGCAAATTCATCATTGTTATGCACTACAATGAAAAAGGGCGTATAATGAAAGAGAGCGAGCGACCGACAATGTCAAACAAACAGATGTGGCCTATAACAATCGACATATTGCATTAATAAAGCTAGCTCTTAAAAGAGCCGACTTGGAAGAGTTTCAAAGTTCGTTGAGTAACAATCACTGCATGCACAATCGTTGTTGGGTTTGTTGGGCTTGGTATCAGAACAGAGAAACGTCCTCCATTGAAAATAAACATTGCTTTCATAACACAAATCAGCAGGGGTTCAAAGAGGGAGCAGAGATGGGGATATTCAGACCACACAATAGGGGAAACCGGGGCCCACTACAGTGTTACGCTCAGGTATGCGGGAACCAGCTAGCCGGCGTATGTTACGCCGGGGGTACAGCTAGTTTGCACAGAAAATACAATTGTTTCTTTAAGCATAGTTGTTTTCAAGAACTGCTTTGTCATTTTTTTTTATTTGTCCAGTTTTGTTAATTTCCGAAAATTCTTTTTATTTGCCAAGAGTGGTATGTACAATTTTTCTAACTTTTCCCTATATTTGTTTCTTGTGAGCTCTGCAAGAATGTGTATTTTTTTTAAAGTTTGATAAGTTTTATTTTCCAGTTTAGCCATATCCTTAATTTTAAAGAAGTTATTTTGAATTACGGGAAAATCTCTTAGTTGACCTATATTTAAAATTTTACGAAAGATGTCTTTTGTCTTATACACAAAAATCTGTTAGCAAATAAAATTGTTCCTGCTTTATTCTGTACTTTCTGTAATCGTTCAATAACTGTTTTGTTGGCAAAGCCATATACTTCACAATTGCGTACCTCAATTGTGACTGAACCAAGCATCAAAGATTAGCAGTTTATCTATCTGACTAAGTATGTTTTTTTTTCCGATAATAAAGTTTGGAAGTAGGGCTCGGATTTTTTTTTAACAGTAGTATCGACATGTTCTTTGAAATGCCAGTTTTTGGCGATAGTTGGGCCTAAATATTACTGATTACTACATTGTTGTACGCGTATTGTTGGATAACCTGATATTGTTGTTTTATTGTAGTTGAGTGATGTGCGTAGGGCGTCTATTGTTGATAACCCGTGCGTTGTTGTAGCTGTCTGCTCTGAAACATGGCTACTGAGGTGAAACGTGGGTAGCAATCTTTGCTAAGCCCGGGCCTCCATAAGCCAGCCAATAAATATGTTGGAACTACAAAATGTGTCTCGTTCTTACAGCCGACCCACGATCTTCTTCATACATGGTAACAATATTGTAACACCGTATGCTTTTCCACCTCCTTTGTTGGCGGTGCCTAAAGAGCGTGCAGCCAGGTGTGTCTCCTAGTTACCAACTAATATTGTAACTGCCATCGTAACATCTATACGCACTAAGCTATCTTTCTCGGTGAGTCCTTTTGGGCTATTCAAACTGTTTCCCCGGAATCAATGTTACCCTTAAGCCATCTTCCCGTCCTTAGCCTCTACTGATTGCCGTCCTTGACTATGTGGTGGGCGAGTATTGACACCAAAATATCATCATTAAAATCCTGAACCGCTAATCATGCAGTCAGTCCTATTCTTCCTTAGGGTTAAACACCTTGACATGTCCCAAGAAGAGTTCCCTTCCGTGTGTCTCCTGCGTCACGGTCCGTCACCTTTTTGTTAATTGTCACCATCTTGATGGTGTTCGTCGCAGTTTCCACCTTCCGCGAGACATTACGTGTCAATTGGTCAATGATTCCAGGGTTTTTCAATTTTCACAAGAGGTACAGATTTACGATAAGATCTAGATTCGGGATGGTTTGGTTAACATCTCTGTAATGTGTGGCGTGGCGCAGTGGTATCCCCGGACACTGCACTGCGACAGAGGTTGGCGCTAAGGACGTAGCTGTCGATGCGCCATTAAGCCTCAAACCCCCCCCCCCCCTCTTTCACACACCACATCCATCAACACAATAGTTTATGATGCAACATATAGCAATTAAAAAAAAATGATAATACTTATAGAAGTGCTATCGTTAAATAATTCACGGTTTTAGTAACGTTTTCCCTTCCCTACAGGACTTATTTCTGGGTAACTCGCTGGTGTTGAGGGAGAAAAAATTAGACAGGTATTTTTTTCCCTTTAATCGTTTTTTAAAGAAATTTGAAGAATTAATGAATAAAGATATAGAAGGGTCCCAAAAACTTTCAAAATAATGCATAATTTTTTTTTACAAAACATTTAATTATTTTGGACATTTTACGTCCTGAGAAAGCTAACTCAAGAGCGCAAATTCGCATTCTGCAAAAAAAAAAAAAATTTAATTGAGACGTGCTCTTGACTACAAATGACGTTTCCAAAATAACTATTTTTCAAAGTCTAAAAGAGGTTACCGAGAATTCCAATATCAAGGTGTTGAGTCTAGGCATAGATGCACTTTATGTTGAATCATCTAGGTATATCAAGACACACGCTAGTGTTGCTCGCGCCAAGTTAGGCAACAATCATCACAACAAACATGACATCAATTAAATTGTCGAGGTTGTAAACCATTGTAGCGCGGCGCCGTAGCGTCAGTGTCTTATATCTTGAAGCATAGTTGGGCACATTTCAGGTACTTGGGGAAAAATAATAATGCCGTACAAAAGCTTAAATTGTGTTGAAATCGAGAGTAATGACCCACCTGACAAAAATTAATTCGTGTAGGAATGCCAGCTAAGCTGTTTTCAATGCAAAATCTTACCCTCAATAACGTTGATAATGTGTAACTAGATAGCTAGTCGCTCATCCCCATGTTAATTTCCATACGGTGATTATTCATCGATACCGCGATAACGGGAAGGCTTCCAGCTTTGAAATTGGACGAATGGCTGCTGTACGATAAGAACTGCGTACCTTTTATGGTTTGGAGCCTAGGGGTGTAACGAGGATAGCGTGGGATGGCGCGTAAGTACGAAAATATTGTTATAACCATTGTTAGTATTGTCGGCATCGTCTCTCATTGGACAGCCAAAGTTCGGACAATGAGAACGTGTATACTGACGTGCGTGCCTAGACACACACTAGTGTAGCACGATCAATCTAAACAACGTTGCCAAAGAAATTGTATTCACGTCCAATCCACGAAAAATAAACCAACTGTAAAAACTAAGCAAAATAAACAAAGCCAAAAACTGGTGAAGAGGTCACCAAGTTCGGCCCTTCAAAGGAGTGATATCAACACACTAAAACTAACGAAATAAAACAAATTACAACAAAATTAAAACCAAACTAAAAACCTATAAAGAGGTGACCAAGTTGAGAATGGTTCGGCCTATAGGCAAAAGGTAGTAGCAAATTGTTGAAAACCAATTTCTTGTTGACGTGCCACTTTATTACTCATCTGCAGGGTAGAGGAGTTGAGTTTAATACACAATTTAAAAAAAAGGACTGATATCATATCAAAAACCATAACTGGTAAAAGGGGCCGCCAAGTTCCGAATGGTTCGGCCCTTCAAAGGAGTGATATCAACACACCAAAACATTCGCCAACTTAATCGCACCGATTAATACTTAGGACGTTAAATAAAAACCTGAACATTCCTACCGAAAGTAGGTATGTTCTAGTTTTCATTTAACCTTCGATGTGCACCAATGACTAGTTTCTGGCCAGGCAGTTCTACAAAAGAATTATTGGCACCCTTGCTCAGAAGAGTCACTGCACCTACAACACTGAAGAGTCTGGTCTTGCCATTTTTTGTACGACAAATACGAGTCGGTATAACGAACTCCATACTCGATGCTGTATAATTATATACATTATTTCGCTTACGCCGAACCATAGGCAATGGTCGGCAGACGGGGAAAGCAGTCATTGTGACAACCAATCCAAGCGCAGTATGTTAATAAGGTCGGGCGTGCACGATCATTCTTTTCACGGCATCAGTGAAAAGGGGAGGGCATGTTCAGTTCTGGCACTGTAGAAAGAAAAAGGGCGAGCGTGTTCATTGTTTGCACAGTACGAATGAAAAAGGGAGAGCGGCCAGTAATGTGAAGGGTATGTCGATTAGTAGTAACAATCAGCTATACAAACGGAATATTACGACACGTATTGTTGACGGGAAACTCCGGGCAATCCGACTCTGTGCCCAACAGATACAAGCACCATTGCGACAATAAACATGGCAGTGTGACAACATGGCGTCATGCTAGACTGGCGTGTGCTAAGCAGGGACCAGCTACTGACCAAGCTGTCGACGCGCCATTAAGCCTCATCCCCCCCCCCCCCCCCAGCTACTGACAAATCAATTAGGTAAATACACACAATGAGCTAAGAGTCATCAAATTTGGGCAATTTCATTAAGTCGGTAAATTAGAATGTCGGCAAATCTGGTATAGGATCCACTACTCCAACTTTTAGCCTTTCCGATATCCCTGAAAGTATGCAGGGCCGTAGCGAGGCTACAGCATTCAGAACGTCCGCTGCTGGAAAAAAAGTTCGGCAACGAGAACCACCGTAAATCGTCTATTAAACGCCCATGGGCTGTAGGAAATTAATTTGATAAAAAAAAAGAGGTGGGTCGAAACAAAGTTATAATTGGAATCTTACTTCTGTCCTGGGCGGGTGTTTAGCCTAACTTCATCGTAGAAAATGCGGCGTGTATTTGAGCATGATCTGGGGCGGGTTCGGACTAGCATTAACGCAATGCCTTTATTCTCATTTGTTCAGGGATTTCGTTTATTAATTTATTAGTTTATTTCTTTATTTAGTTTGCTTTATGTATGAAGCTTTTAGTTAACTTGAAGAAAAACCATGATTTAAGGGGATAAAATATAGATTTCCTTGAATGTATGAAGCTTTTAGACAATTTCTAGCAGATAAATTATGATCTAAAACGATTTAAGGTCAGAAATTGTTAAATTCCCTAGTTACAGCCCCTCTCCCCCCACCCCCCTCCGATTTCTGACCATAAACCATTTTAGGAGTGTTTGGGGATTTACTGTAGTTGAAGGTGCGGTGGTCAGCTATGAATTCTGTACTCGGGTTATGGCTATCTGAAAACACTAGAACACTTGGCAGTATTGGTTTCCGCTGTGCGTAACAAAAATAATCTGGCTACGGCCCCGAAAGTATGTAATGTGATAGTATACTATAAGTTCATGCTGAAAGAAAAGACGGATGTGCAACAGGGCAATTCTGAATCATTAATTTTAACTGAACTTCTCCGGATAACCAGAGAATGAACCTTTACATTCCGGAGGGCATCTCAACGAGCTTTTTCCCTTCTTCAAACAGTGAGGGGTTTTGCCGAAGGAAAAAAAAATCTGTCGTAATTCATTGAACTGAAATGAAAATATATGGAGGAAGGGAGGGGTTGGGGCGGGGGTGCGGGGGGGGGGCGGGGGGGGTGGGGGGGGGGGGGAGAAGAGAATGCAAGAACGAGACCTGTGTCAGAGACACAAAGGGGGCTGCACTGAAGCATGCCCTGCAGCGGTTTGCTGGCCCTGCTGTTGACATTTCTTTGTAAAATCGAACCATAGAAATTCAATTCTCTTCCTTTTTCTCCATTGTTATTGAAATTCCAATCCACTTTTTTGTGGTTCGTTGTTTTCTTACTGAGCAAGCCTGAATCTCGAAAGCTGTTTTGCTTGCTAAGCTGATGAGATTATAAGTTCCATTTCGACCAATCCAATGCAGGAACTTAAAATTTAAAAGTGCTACGATAAGATGAATTTATGTCTTACGTTTTAAATTCGTGTCTAACTCGGTTGTTGTTGTAACAGAATTACAAATTTAATGTTAAAAAAAAACCCGTTAAAAACACTTGTCTCCGTGGCGAAGGTTGTTAGGTGAAAGAATGTGTTTTACATTGTCACTCCCGTTTTAAATTTCGTATTCCGATGAGGGTCGGTCAACGAAACATCGAGTTATGAGACTTCGACATGTGAGTGAATGTAATACCCTGTGATTTATCTTGAAAATAATATATTCGAGTCCGTCGGTGTAGGGAAGACGGAAGGCATATTGTTACTCTGCCCTATCTGTTTGTTGTCGCACTGGCGTTTGTTTCTGTCTGTTACAGCCCATGGTTTGATAGCCCATAGTTTTCCTTCAGCAAAAGGCAAGTCGTTATTGATTGTTGCCTGCTGCTCTCCTATTTCGCGATCCCTCTATGTGACGTCACCGGTGAAGCATCGTACTCAGTGACTCCAGGCAAAGCCTCGTAAAGTAAAGGCCGATCAACTTTACCCTCCACAATGCTCCCGTGAAATTTAACTCAACGACGCGGCAGATTCGGTAATTTGTGCCATCCATTGACAGACTGTGTGTCTAGATGATCGTTATTTTGCAAATTTGTTGCTTGGTGCCAAGATGGCGGTACTTGGGAAAGGTCCCCTACGCTTCATTTTAGTTTCATCAGTTGTTGGCGTTTATAATAATAATAATAATAATAGGCTTTACCACGCAATGTGCAGAAGGAAGACGGAAGGGGGTGAGCTGCTAATACCGTTCCAGATAATTTGAGAAGGGGTATTCAGACAGGGATGGGACCTATTTCCATAGATGCCGTGCAAAGAATAAATTGCTCACCCTATTACTTTAAAGGTCTGCATTGAGATTGGTTGTCACAGTGATTGTCGATCCTCGTCCGCAACCTCGCCTTTACTCCAGCCTTGACGAAGTATGATGTACTAGCTGTTCCCGGGATATACTATATAATAGGAAGACAATGTTTTCACACTGCAACATTTGTTATCACACAGCTGCAACTCGCACCACGCAGACGCACACCAAGCTGTATCTCAGTTAGTCTTACATTGGCGAATTTGGTGTTTGGCGTTCTCGGTCGATGTCACCAGCAGCCACGCACTCACCAACTCTTAGCTTACCACACACCCGCATGAAGATCTTCGTTGCTCGCTCCACAAACCTGGCGCATTCAAACTTGTTACTGGGCGACTTCAATCTCTCACCAGTGAACTGGGACACTGGGTTGGCCAGCGATCCCCACCACAGACTATTTTTAGATTTGATTGCACTTCTTGTGCTAACTCAATTGGGTGACAAATCAACCAGGGGTGAAAATATGCTTGACCGTGCGATGATGACAGGTTTTTTTTTGACAATGGTGGGCGACCACTTTGGAAATAGTGATCACAACACGAACATTTTTCTTTAAATCTGTTCTCTTGTAAACTGGTAAATTTTTCTATAAAGGCGACCAACCCTTCATACACTTGGGTGAGTTACCCTCGACTCCAGACATCACTGGAAGGCTTTGATTGGGACGGATTCATCTTTGACGCTCATCTCGAGACAAATCAGGCATGGACCCGCTTCTTGAATATCCTTCATGGGCACTTAAACTTGTGCGTCGTAAACCTACGCCATAAAAAAACTAGGAACTATCCATTTCCCTTGCTCTACCATTAAATTAAGAAATCTTAAATTGAAACTTTGGAAAAAATACAAGGCAAATCCGTGTACGACCTCCTTGCTTAATTACAGCACCACCGGAAAGCTTTATTCGGAGTCAACCGAATCCTGGCGTTGTGCGCGAGAAATGGCTGCGGTACGTGTGGGTGGCCAGGCAGTGCTTCTTGAGCTATATCGTCACAAAATTGCTGTATCTCGATCTCTCCCTCCATTAAAGCTAAAAGACAATTTTGTCGTTGACAATGCAGAGAAGACGGAAACCCTCAGCGCAGCATTTGGTCATTGATGATGTTAAAGAGGTTTCTACTGCCGATCTTTTTTGAAACTAGAACCAGAACTCACGTTGATGTTTTCTTCACTGAGTCAAAGGTAATCTCCATTTTAAACAAGTTAAAACCCAGCCATTCGCGTGGTCCCAACAGTCTTTCGGCCTATTTCCTTAAACAGATAGCAAACCAAATTTCTACCCACTCTATTGTTTTTTACATATGCAACTCTTCCGGAGTCCTGGAGGAAAGCTATTGTCATCCCAATATTTAAAGAAAGGATCAACTTCAAACCCTCTCAACTACCATCCTGTATCCCTGACTTGTGTGGCTTGCCGAGTCATGGAGGCGATTATATGTGATGTAACCATCGTATTTCTCGTAGAATACTCCATCATTGACAGGGTCAGTTGGTTTTCTTCATCTCAGGTCCACCACTCGCCAGCTCTGGCTTGTACTTGATCGTTGGTCTGGTGCATTGGACCTTGGCATGCCATTGGACATGATTTATTTTATCTCAAAAAGACGTTTGAGTCGGTTATTCACAGAAAGCTACTACTGAAGCTAAGGGGGATGCGGTATCCAGGGCAGAACTGAGAGCTCGATTTCAGTCTCTCTGCATAACCGGTGTAAGCAGGTAATTGTTGCAGATACTTTTTCTTCTAGTGTTTCGGTTCCACGTGGGGTACCTGAGGGTTCTGTTTTGGGCCCACTGCTGTTCGTCATCTACCTAAACGATTTAAAATTTGACGACCAGCAAATTGTTGCTGAAAATAATCTATCCATTCCAAATAAAGGGCTTCAAGAACAGGTCTGTGATGTTCTCAAGTGGTCTGAAACGTGGCAATACCACTCTCTGTTCAGAAATGCCATTCTCTGTTCGTCAGTGCCCGCAATGAGTGCCAACATTACTTCCTTTGCCTCGGTAAAAGATGTTCGCAATCTTGGGGTTTGGCTTACCCCTGATCTTAAAACTTCCCATCACTGTAGAAAGATCTGCGCTTCTGCCTATCAGCGCTCTCAATTGTTAGAAAATGTTTCACTTCCGGAAATGCCAAGACCATGATTTGGACTTTCAAGGTAATTGTGCGCGTTCTTGTGGAGTATGCTACACTGGTTTGGTCACCATACAAATTGGGTGACATTGCTCTTCTAGAAGCGGTACAGAGACGCTTTACTAAATGCATTCTGGGCTTTTGCAACGTATGTAACCCTAACCGACTTGCCATAACTCGCCTTGAACTATTGGACTTGCACCGTATTAAGAGCGACCTTATTCTCACGTATAAAATCCTTCATGGTCTATTCTCCATTTGATCTCACTTTTGTTTTCATCTCACTCCACGAAATGTTATTACGTGCGGCCATTGTTAGAAGCTGGCTCTACGGCTGGCCCGTCTTAATTGTCGGAAATACTCTTTTCTTGGTTCGCCCGGTGCGTTTACAGAATGTTTTGAGGGCTGAGACTGAAGACCAGCCTACAGTAGGTGCGTTCTGTCGACAGTTGAGATCCGAGAATCGACAAAAATTCTTGAGGTGGCCACTGTCGTCTCCATGACCCTTACGAAAATACACTATTGTTAACTTGGGACCAGTGTTATAGCTCACCACCCTTCTGGTATCCCACCACGTATGTGCTAAATATTTTGTTATTATGTATTTATTAAGACTTCGATGTTGAACGGCTTTGGCGCCAAAGTACTTTTAACAAATTTGATATAAATAAGATAAGTAGGAATGCAGCCTGTAACTACATATATAAACACATTTAAACAGGATTCGCTTTCGAAGCTGTCTCGTAGGTTGCCTTGGTTCTAGCGTTGGTATCGACGCGAGATATCATCACGCGCTTCGTTGTGGTTGGCTGTCACAATGTTTGCCTATGGTTGACCGCAAGCGAAATAGCCCCTCGCGATTGGTTCGACGGAAGCAAAATACATATGTTGATAGATGTACAAAAACCAGTTCGAAAATTTCTTAAAGGTCACCTAGATGAGAAAGGACGAATCGCTGTAATTAGACGACTGACAGCCCAAACGGCTAGCTCAATGTTAAATAAAGAAACAAAGCATAAAAGTCATTTTTAACTTTTATGTTAAACATTGAAATATCGTCGTAGTCGTGGTGGTAGAGCTCAGCCTATCTGTCTGAAGAAGCTGATCTGGTCAAGGACTGTATAGTAGACCCTGGTAAAGCGCCAGCCAGCCAGTGCCGACCAGGGTAGTGAGAAAGATTACCAGCCTCCTTCAATGGCTACGCATATACCGGCTTCCGGGGTGATCACAGGGTTTATGAAGCGAATTCTTGGATTCACCTCTACCTTTACTAGGCTTCAGTCTTCATAAAAACGTCTAGTAAAGTTCAAATTTGAGCCGGTTCACCTACACGAGTAGTTTGCGTCAGAGGACGCAAGACTCAAAGAAATACCTTTGAAAACAAAACAAAAACGGTGGGTAACACACTCTGTCATCGACAAAAAGAATTAAAATACGCGTAAATTCCAAAAGGCAACGGCAATATGTATTTATTTAACAAAGCAAAGTCGTAAGGCTAATACAAATAATTATAAAGTAAAATCTACATCTTTAATAGCGTACGATGTGTGTGCACGTACTCCTGCAGAACTAAGACCTATAGAAAAACGAGAGTAGCGGCAAATGAAATATAACTAAATTACTCTTTGAATAGGCCTATTTACATTGCAGTAATTTGGATTTTTGATCCTCAAATATGCTAAAAACTCTTCTGAAAACTATTCACGACGTCAGAGTTCGATTCGGCAAACTAATCAGAGGAAAATCAACTAAACTACATACAATGCGGCCCAACGCCATTAGAGTGAGCGAAGCGAACTACATGGCCAGTTTACGATAAAGCATCAGAATAGCAAAAAAAAAAAAAAAAAACAAGCTCTTGATGTAATTGTTCTAAACCACCAATCGTGTTGTTCTGGGATGACCGGAAGCGGTTAACGCTCGCTAAAACCTTTTGAACCTATTTTTGTTGTCGTGGATTTCTAACTAGACATTTTGTAACCATAGTTACAACATACTTTTATAAATAAAATAAATAAACATCACCTGGTTTCGAATGCACCTGGGCTGGATGGTCCAAAGCCTCCTATACTTAAAAGCCGCATCAGATTAATCATCCACAACGATTTGCAAGATTCGGCACAAGCGCCAGGTTTGCTCCGTCACACCCTGTTGACATATATTGTCTCCAAATCCTTGTCACTGTGCATATTCGACGACTGGTGTCAAGATGGCGCCTCTTACCAAACCTACCCTGCGTTGGTAATGTAGTTGATGGTTTTGGTATTTCCGATACGGCCTCCTTAACCAGGATTTGGTTGGACCTGGACTTGGGCTTGTGAGCACTCAGCCAAATAAAGCAGCAAAAAAAATACCACTTTTTAAATCAATTCTTTAATGTTAATGAATAAGTCAAAGGGACTTTGTTTACGAAAGCCAAGCCGCGCTACAACAAGATGGCTACCAGGATGTCCTTGACACCATCGCACAGACCCGGATGGCCAGTCAAAGTTGAATCGGTATCGGTCGGAATCGGCACCAAAAAATACATACCTATACCGATACTGCGTTTTGGGCTGGCGGCACAATGTTGGCGACTTGAATTTTCAAAACAAATTTTTGAATTTTTTGAATTTTGTGCCAGACCAATCCGCAGTATCGGTATTGGCGTGTTTTTTTTTCTAACTGATACCGATGTGGGCAAATCCCTAAATTACAATAGACTCAATAATAACAAACCTATTTTAAGAAGAGAAAGGAAGCCAATAGTAAAAACAAACGTACCTTAATTAGGTCAGCTAATGTTTCATCCCTTTTTTATAGCCCCACTAAATTAATCTAACGTTAACTTGGTTAACTTCCGGTATGGACGACCTCTTCTCATTAATGCTCACTTGTACACAATGTAATTTGGTCCTTCAGGCGTTTTTAAAATTTATAAAGGTAACGTTTAGGTAGAAAGCTAACATTTAAGCGTTACCAAATCTGAGAATTGGATAGGCGTCTCCCGTCTGTGTCATCCATCCTCAAAAATTACAACGCCGTCTTAGAAAAACTAGCGGCTGCAGTGACTACCTTGTCACAATCGGTCTTCTGTACACTTCCGTCACTTTCCAAAGTATTGAGGCGCACGCACTGCAAGCTACATAATTAAATCTAAAAGTAGTAACGATCATACCTGCGGGTTAAAAATTGTGTTAGCTAATAAGCCTATAGTTTTAGATATTAAGAGTAATTGTACGCTTTGAGGCCTCATTTTTACCTGCCACTTTAATTTCGTAAGTAGCAGCTCACGGAGAGTTGCGTTCGAGTAGGCTTATTCATTAATGAACACGGTGCGGAGATATAACGTTGCCGTGACTAGGTGATTTAAGGTCTAATTTTCAGGTTTTATGTCTAATTTTTTTACCTGCCGTTTTAATTCCATGCTAAACGGAAGAATTTGGTTCGAGAGTTGCCTATTCATAGAATAGAATAGAATAGAATAGACTAATAGGCGTCGGCTAATAGGTTTAGCGCTTTTTGAAGGCCCATTTTTGAAGGCCCATTCCAGAGGTGTACAGCTGGGACTAAGACGCCTATCGAATCTGACGCCCCAGTGCTTGCAGCTTCCCGTGCACCCACATGGAACATCCATGGAACACGGTGTCGAGACTATACTAATGTGTGTCGGATAAAGCTAAACTAAATCCTTTCATTTTTATGGTTGCGTGTTTTCGTGTAGTGTTTAAATGCGACAATCAAGTATTATTTCATTGAGCAACGTCGAGAAAGCCTTACCTATAAGGAAGCAACGATGTTTTAAATTGCCGTGTTTTTTAAACTAATTTTTGGTCGCTGCATTCAGAGTGAAAACAGTTTGTCGCTATCGGGTTCCGTTGTGCAGTTGAAAAAAGCAACGGACGGACGACAAAGCCGTTGCCCGTCTCAGCCGGTACGGCTGTACAGAAGACCAAAACTGGGTTCGTTTTTTTTATTTTTATGTTTCAGTGACGTAAAACCCCAGCTTTTTCCTTCACGGTTTAACCAGAATTATCAAGCATGCATTGCTGTTTACTCCTGTCCGTTGACTTGTTATTGGCCACGGCAAACGGATTGCTAGTCGAAGCCGTCTTCCTCTTTCTCTCAACTTGGTGATCCGTGGCCCATCCATCTCCCGCTCCGAGCTTGTTTCCCCCTTCTGCGACAGTCTAAAAACGGAAATCTATCCGTCTGCAATCCCCTTTTGAGTCCGCGCTACTGTGATAAATCAAGCTGGCGCAATCCTTCTCCAAACACATAGTGGGTGGGGACGAAGCGCCATGTTATCTGGAATCACGACAAACAATGATGAGAAATAAGAAGGTTCCGCTTCTGCCGAATTGTGGCTCAACAGCCAGTCATAAAACACGAGACGCTAGCCGCAATGCGCGCGCCCTTCTGTCGCCCCAACAAAATGGAACTGATGCTGGCGCCGCCGATCTTACTACGATGGTCGAGTGGATCGCGAAAAGTCTGAAATACGCTGATCAAGGGTAAGACAAAGAAATTGTTAGGTGGGAAATACGAGTGCTTCAACCAACACGCAGTACCGCAATAGCTCAGTTTTACATGAAATTAAAGTAGAGGGGTTTGAGATACTTTTGAGCCTACGCACAATTTTTTTTTGTTAAAGCAACAAAGAGCAGAATAACATGCACAGCAAAAATCTAAAAGTAGCTGAAAAATACCACCAAACGTAATACCAAACAAAATCTTTCAAAAATAGACTCTACCTATGCATTGATGAGCACAAACTAACCGACAATTTCATTTTATTAAAGACAGAAATCGCAAGGTAAAGGGTAAATAAAGCAAGCAGTATGTATTAAATACTGGCCTTGTGAGGATACACAATACACTAGTCTGAGACAGAAAGAAAGACTACTGCCCCGACTGGGACTCGAACCCCAGTGGAGGCCAAGAAGCAAAGTTGCTTTCTTCCTTGTATGTTTGTTTGTGATCTTCAGGTCACCACTGAGAAATATTGAACAGCTACTTAGCTCGGCTGGAGCTTGTAGCCAGTACCCGCCCCGGTAGCGCAGTGGTTAGAGCACCCGGCTAGTAAACGGGTTGTCCTGGGTTCGAGTCCCAGTCGGAGCAGTAGTCTTTTCTTTCTTTCTCAGACTAGTGTATTGTGTATCCTCACAAGGCCAGTCTTTAATGCAGACTGCTTGCTTGATTTACCCTTTACCTTGTGATTTCTTTCTTTATTTACTTATTGCGCATTATTTCTAGTGTGGTGGCCAAGAAGCAAAGTTTCTTTCCCTCCTTGTATGTTTGTTTGTGATCTTTAGGTCACCACTGAGAAAGATTGAACAGCTACTTAGCTCTGCTGGAGCCTGTAGCCAGTACCCGCCCTGGTAGTGCAGTGGTTAGAGTGCCCGGCTAGTAAACGGGGTGTCCTGGGTTCGAGTCCCAGTCGGGGCAGTAGTCTTTTCTTTTTTTCTGAGACTAGTGTATTGTGTATCCTCACAAGGCCAGTCTTTAATGTAGATTGCTTGCTTTTCATTTTATTTTATTGATTTGTGAGTATGGGAATGGGGAGAAATTTTCCTGTTACGACCGTTCTTGGTTAGCAGGGCCCACAGCATTCACAGATCCTTCTGTGGGTAAATACTTAAAAAGTTCAGTGTAGAGAACTTAAAGGCAGGTTGTCACCAAACGAAAGTCTTCTGCATGTAGCAGAATCTAGTTCTCTCTATCGCTCGCTCGCAGCAAGCAACGGAATCCATAAAGAAATATCGTTTAACACAACAAACAAGTCACGTGCCTTATGAATTATTGAGTAAAAACGTGGTACGTTCTCGTACACCAGGGAACAAGCTGTAAAGGTTAACGATATTTCCGCCACTAGATGGCGCCACGGCATCTTTACAGCTTCTTACCAGGTGCCCGAGGACGTACCAAATTTTTACTCAATAATTAAGGAGGCAAGTGGCATTTTTTTTTGTATTAAAAGACATTTTTGGTGCATCCCTTTGCTTGCTAAGAGCGAGCGCTAAAGATGAATAGACAGTGTTACATGGCGCCAAATACGGAAACATTCGTTTTGTGGCAACCCACCTTTGATGAGCGGCGTTTGGATGCACATTCTGTATTCTGGTTGCTTTCTGCAATAAAATAAACTACATACAACACTTGGCAAAGATGGTTTCCACTACAAATAAAAAGAATTATTATTACGGCCCTGCTCAATCCATCCCTCCCCCTGCTCTTTTGTGTAATTATCCGCTATATACCTCCAAGTGCTTCTGTGATATCGATAATTTGTGTGTTTTAGCACGAAACTCCTTTCCACGTTTAATATTTCCCGAGACCGAAAGTCTAGGGAAATTTGCTGGAAAGGACTCGAGTACTAAAACGATCAAATTACACATTTCGTACACGAATGGCTTTCGGTGTGAGAGTTTTTGTTTTCTTTCTGCAAAACGATTCTCCGAAGTAATTTCTGGTTACGATTTCGGTTCCGATTTACGAAGGAATTTTAATCTGTGATGTTTAGTTTTACGATTTTTACCTTTTTTTTTTTAGCTCAGCGATACAGCGATACGAAACGGTAGGCTATGTCGTCATCCTACCTGTAAAATTTCGTTGGCTTGAGCGTTGTTATTTCGTATTCAAGTGGACCTAAACCTCATTTTTATGGCACTCGTAAACGGGGTTAAAAGTACAGGTACGAATTCAGACGAAAAGTTGCTTGGTGTTACCGTAAAAGTGACAATTCACGAAGGTGACGTCATTGCCCTAGAGCATAAAGAGAATGAAAGCAAACCGTATAGATATGTTGTGTTTGTTGGTGACCATTCAGCGACGAGTAAAGCTTTGATTTACATAATTAGCGAGCAGAGAGGTGTGGTCCTTCCGGCGTAAGACGAGCTCGGAGCTCGTTTTCCGGAAAGAAAACAAAAGATGTTTGGAAAAATAACAATAACAATAATAGCAATAATAATAACAAATAAAAATTGTCGTAAGGAGACAAGACGAGATCGACATTCATGTATCAAAAGTTGAGACGAGTCTAAATTCCTACCATAAACTTATTTTCGTAACTGGAAAACAAACTTAACATTTGTAGAAAAAAAATTACACCGCCATGATTCATATAACCGCATCACGTGAAGTAAATGAGTGCCGTTAGAGTACCATTCCCGTTACTGTTTTATCTTAAACTGATGTTCAATATTCGCTGGTCTAGAATTTATAGCTGTTGTAGGGATACGGGACTACGTTCGGGCAGAGATAAGAATGAGTGGGTTTGGGCAATGAATGGTGGAACAATGAAGCTATGAGAAAGTAATTGATTAGAAGTGTTACATAGATGTTTTAATAGTACAGGATAAATTTGATGTCGTACGCGTACGCACCTGCCTTGTTTTAACCCTGCTTAATTACCATATGTGATGGGGTCAATTATTACGTAAATATTGGGGGCATGAAGTTGGGGCAAAAATGGAGGAAAATGGGAGGACAATTTATAGTACGTAAATGAAATTAGCACTTAATCTTGGCTTGGTTGGATTGGAATGAAGAAAAGACAATTATTGTTGCCCTTAAACAGCATAATCACTTTGTTGGCATGGCGACCCTCGACCTTACAATGTTCATCAACCAGTTCACAATACTTTTACATTGTTGTGCAAGATTGTTAAAGATAAAACATTAAGTTCAAGGCAACAGTGAGTTGCTTTGTGGGAAAGGCAAACTGAGAGAAAGGTCAAGCAGGCAAGGTCCATTGAGTAACAGTAGCATTCCCTCCCGTATTCAGCGCGTCCAGTGTCCCTGACAATCGCCTAGGGGTCCTGCCGGATCTCTCCCTCCACCAGGGTAGAAGAATGTATAGCTAATGCCACTTTTATTTTTGCCAACGGTAAACTTTTTGGACGAAAGAAGTACCTGATTTCAGCGATTTACCGCCAGAGGGCTTGTCGTCAAGTAACAGGAAACGCAAAGCATCATGGGGGATCAAAACTATTTAGCATCACTAAAACAAATTGAGCACGATACGAATACAAAATTAATAGCCTAAAATGTATCATAACTCAGATTAGGACATTAAAATAATTTTAAGAAAGATCAGAACTGGCTGATCAAGTTTTATTTTTTTTAAATCCAACATTCAATTTTAAAACGGGTTGTCGTTACGAGTGGAGCTAAGTATGGTTTCATGGTTTTATGTTCCGAGAACGTCTGAGGAGCGGGATCATCGGACGTCCAGGCTGAAGCTTCATCCGTGGTTTACGTTTATTGTAACGAACTAAATAGGGTTTGAATCGAACACAGAGTTAATTTCTTCAACTTCGGATGTTGCCCATGCACGAGTACTTCGTCTATTTCCGCAGGTATATTTGCTATTACCATGGTCACCATGGCAACGCCGCCGCCATTTTTTATTTCAAGTTTCGGCTCCTATGAGAATCAGTCAAGTGCTGCCTTCTGGTGCCGTTGGTGGAAGCAGGTCTTTCTTTACCCCACGTATTCAGAAAAGCGTCACTACCTACTAATCTACCCTGCCCTATACTTCGTGTTTTACAACATGTGTACAAAGGACACAGCGCCAGGATAAAGGGCACAAAAGGTGATATACCTGTTAATTACAATATTTTTTTAGAGGAATACAAAAAGAACAATAAAATTCGTTGCGTAAAGCACTTTATACAGTAAAAAAAATAATTTGAGGTTTAGTTTTAGTACTGTTTCTTGCCACTAGATTGCGCTGTTACTAAGTACGTTAACGTAACTGCAGTTTAAATAACTTGTGTGCATTTTTCGGATGTTATATTTTTGCCTTTCTTGACCAAACGTTTGTCTTATTAGTGACAGAATTAAACAACGGCTGCAGCGACTACATAGTCGCAACCGGTACTTCCGTTACTTCTCCACTTTCCACCCACTTCCGCTTCATACTTCCGGTTTTTGAAAAATCAGGTTAAACTAATTTTTGGGTGCTGAATCTAACGGTGAAAACCGCATATCTCTGTCTGCTACCGTTCCATGGACGATGGCCTCACTCAGCCACTTCCGGCCACTTGTGGGCCACTTCCGCTTCATGCTTCCAGATTTTTATTCATTCCTTTTAACTAATTGTTGGACGCTGAATGTAATGGTGGAAACTGTTTGTCCATATCTGGTACCGATCCGGAGTTGAAAATGGCGACAGACGAATGAACAGGCGCACGGGCGAACGAGCAAAGTCGTTGCAATAGTCTTCTCAGACGTTTTAGGCCGTACAGAAGACTAAAATATACACATGCCAGTTATTTCAGTTAACGGACTTTGTGAACAACGGCACCTAGTGTCAAGAAATAGTATTAAAATTGGTAAATTTCAAATTCTTTCTTTGAAATGCTATGGGCAACGGTTTTTAATTGTTATTTTTGTATTTAAGTGAATTTTGTTATGGGAATCAATGTTAAAGGGTGTTAATTAGGGAGTTGTTAAGGGGAGTTTTGTATTTAAGGGAGTTAATTTGATTACTGTAATTAAAATAGTGTAAATGACCTTAATTAATTTTGACCTTTACAGCTCAACTTTAACCAGTAAGCGACAGTTGAAGAAAACAACTTAAACCGTCCCACCATTTCGAAGATTTCGAAGGCCATCATCAAGCGGCGTAAAACGGGTTATCCTTTAAAGAAACATTCCTTTAATTTCCTCCTTTAAATCGATGGCAAATATTCGGCGGTCTCGAGCGGTACGGTTGAGCGGCTAGGGCGGCAAGGATCTTCCTTCTTTTCTCTTTCCCTAGATAATTAAGTTCAGAGTCACGACCTGGCGTTCTCTTCGATGACGGTGATTGATTAAATTTACGCTCCTTTGCTTCCCTATTTTTAACAGGGTCGCTTTTCTCTCCTTTTCTTCCAATTTTCTGATTTCGGCTTCCAAATAAAAGCTTCCAACCAGGAACCAACCAACATCATTATAATTTTTAGCCTTTTGCCTTCTTTTCCGTTGGTTGGATGACATATTAATATTTTGGAGGGTTTTATACTCTGATATACGTAGCAACACAGGAAGTGCCCGGTCCTCTTTTCCCAAAGGCGCTGAGGAATTAGTCCCTTTCTTCATCCTTTCGTCCGACAGGAAAGTAGATGAAATTTCTTTGCAGTAAGAGCATCCCCCCACGCGGAATTCTCTACCGGAAGAAACTGTTTCATCCGGTATTGTTGCTGGTTTAAGAGCTGTGTCACGAAAGTTCTATTTTAGGAAACTTTTAAAAAAGACCAGAATTTGCCTCCTCCTAATTGGAGGTGCCTTTTTTTTCTGACCAAACGTCTCTCCCCCCCCCCTTTTTTTTTTTATTTACACTAAGAATGGTGTTAGCAGCTAACCCATTTCCAGTGATGAAACATGGTTATTAAAAGTAAACCTGCAGGGTTTAAAGGTTGTCAAACATTCGCGTTTCTGAAGCAAGGTGGTGCGCGGATTGAGCGAGGAAAGCGACGATTTCTGGTACAATACACCCTTTCAAAGTAAAAAAAACCCTCTAAACCCTGTTTTTACAATATATGAACTGCAGATCTTGTAAGGGTTGTAATGACAAACCGTAAGCACTAACTGCAGTAAGCTTGCTTTCCTAGTAATCAATACATCGAATTTGTGATACTCTGTGAATAAACCGTTTGAAGCATGGATCGACGCCAATCAAGTGAGCGAAACGAAAGATGTGGCGAGGTATTACTACAATCCTCCAACTCCTCTTAACCGCCCACCTCTCCAACTCCACAACTTTTTTTAAATGTTATTAATTTTACAGCAGGATTACATTGTCCGGCGACTGGAGGGGAGGGGGGGGGGGGGGGAAGGATAACGTGTGTTTTTTTATTTGCACCAAGCTTAATTTTGAATTATTAATAAACAAAAGCGGAACGTTAAATGTTAAGAGTAAGGGTCTAAAAGTCAAAACCTACTAACACGGACAAGCTTTGAAGCAACAAGAAGAAAACCAGGCACGCGCGCGCTCATCAGACCCACTTAAATAACTTTTAGCAGCTTAGTTCTGGGTGACATGCAAACTTCATCTCAGCTGGCATTGAGGTCCCTCATTCACATATGGACGCATGTTCACACGCGGGCTTTTGGTTCGGTAGATACAGCAGCCAGCTTCATCGCAGTTGACCTTTAAATTCGGTATTGCTTGGCGCTGGCACTAGATGTCGTTACCGCTCCAAACAATTGAAGAGGCGGTTCCTCCTTTTCCTATAAAGCATTTATTTAAAGGCACATGCATCCCTGTTGGCTTTCCTGTATGACTCAGTTTTGCGACATTAGTTCAACCATATGTAAGAGCCCCCGCGTACACAGCGGCTTCGCCGCAGAATGCTCACGGTATATGTAGAAACGCGCACTAGGCCGCAGCGGCTAGCCTGATCCATATTCATTGTTAAGCACTTGATCGAGAATTATCAATGAATAACGGACGTGGCCGCCCGGCACGCCGCCGTGTTTTTGGGCCACGACGACCACTGGCCGTGCGACCTGGCCGCTCAGTGCGCGGCCGGCCTAAATGTTGCCAGCACAGTCATTTTCTTGTCTTTTTCTTTCGTGAGAGATGATTTTGCGACATTTTAATTCTAAGCTATGTAAATGTTGCAAACGCTATTCTCAACTGGTCGAACGATATACCGGAAGGATTTATGTCCCTTTAAGCGAGTCAGTGAGGCGCCTTGCAGGTCACGTTTTACAATTCACTCGGTACTTATAATCGTCTTTCAGGAATAAAATACGTTTACTCTAGTTACACCATTTCATATCCGTCGCCATATTGTTTTACTAATGTAGATTTGTAGTTATATGCAATGCATGTGTGCCTATTTACAAGTTCTTTGGGAACTTGAAATCATCTTTTGTTAACAAAAATAGTTATTATTTTGTTGAGTTGAATTTATTTCGGAACAGTTTACAAGAAAAGCAGTCAATGGCAAGAGACGAACCTCACACCACAAGAGTAGATGATCGCTTGCGGGTATGCAGGTCGCACATAAAAAAAACCATCCAAACAATTTTTTTTAAACATAGGCATGTAGAAAGTAGGATTTCCAAAATAACAAAAAGCACCATGAAGAATACCATGAATAAGAAAGAATTGTGAGGAAAATGTACCAGAACACAATGAAACCGAATAAGAAAAGTTGTCAGTTTAAGTTATTACTGAATGCTTAACATTAATGCGTAAAGGGTGTGGGGAGAGGGACAGGGGGGGGTTACAAAATTTTTTTCTGGGGTCAAATACGGTCTATGAGGTAAGAAAAAAACAGGCGTATTTCTCATGATAACATTACATTCTGTTTTTTTTTTGTTATGCTGGCGATAAGACTTAAGAAAAGAGCAACGTGGGGTCACTCCAAACGCCCCCCCCCCCCCTCCGTTGGGGACGAAATAACCATCTTCACGAAAAATGAAAAATTGATAAGAGGCTCTGATAAGAGATATTGAAATCGCACCAAACAGGTTGTGATAGACCAACACTTTCCTTTTTTCAAATAAAATTCAGTTTTTTCTGCACCCATTTATTCCAAAACCTTTAGTTTTTTTTCGATGAAGGATTGGGGAAAAAAAATCGATGATATACGAAAACAATGAAATTTTTTTTTCTCTTTCATTTCGAGTCGAATTTCGCTTGTATCACAATGTATGCAGAAACCAACAGATGACGGAAAAAAAATATAAATAAAAATAAAAAAAAATTGAAGAGAAAAAACCAATTTTTCTACTACAGAATGAACGCTCGAAATTGAATCAATTAAATTAGAAATCCGGCGGGGTTGACGTGAAATGACAATTGTGAAAATCGCGCCGGGTAATAGGATTACAAGATACTAAACATGTCAGCAGGGCGGAGGAAATTTCTCATTTTAAAACGATTTGAGAATTTTGGGATAAAAAAAATGATTGATTTTGATGATTGAGAATTGCCGACGCGTAAAAACAATTGCGCTCAACCAATTTCAAACACGCATACAAAGCTTGCGCGAATCAGGCAACAAGAGGTAAAAAAAAAACAAATTGAGCATTTTCTTTTTCCATTCTACGGTAATCTTACGGAACATGTACAACAAACAGTAGAAAAAAAAACTATTTTCAATGGATAGCAAAGAAAACGTGATCTCGAAGATGGCATAATTTCATGCGCGGAGGGGTGGGGGGGATTGTACATTCTTTTTTTTAAATAAAAGAGAAGGTTCCGTGGTAAGAGCGTACGTGTTACCAGCGCACTAGGAAATTTCGTACGATCGAGCCCACGCAACCAGAATGAATCGTGCATTGAACGCACAGAAAGGCCCGCATGTCAACAACTCCTCCCCCCCCCCGGCGTTTTTATCCACTTCCTGGATTCTTTGTCTACTTCGTATCATTGTTAACCCCTGTTAATAATTCGCTGAAACCTGTTCTTTGCATTCAGTGTAAAATTATGTTAATTACGATTGTAAAATTACGACCGTAGGCTATTTTGCTGATAATCTGTTAAACAAGGTACTTTTTTTTTTAATTTACCCTGAGCAGATAAGCATAAAATACCTCCCGAGGGATGCGCTACTATAGACATCGAGATTTCTGTAATCCTAAAGAGTATGACGCAAGAAATCGTGAAACTCCGTGTCTATCAACACCGACTGAGGAGGCACCCTTCGAACGCTGCTATATACATCGCGATTTCTGTAATCCTAAAGAGTTGATGCATGCAATCGTGAAACTCCGGGGGTTGAAATATCGACTAAGAAGGTGTTTTTCGTGCTTACTATACTGTAAGCATCGAGATTTTCCTTAATCGTAATGTGCATGACTCAAGCAGTGGTGAAACTCCGGGTATATGAAAGACCGACTGACGGGGGGGGGGGGGATGAGGCTTAATGGCGCGTCGACAGCTTGGTCACTAGCGCCAACCTCAGTCACAGTGCAGTGGTCCGGGTTGCCACTGTACCACACATTACAGAGATATTATTCAAACCCCTAATCTAAATCTTGTCATACATCTGTACCTCCTGCAAAAATTGAAAAACACCGGACAGGAGGACAGACTTATCGCCCAATTGACTCACAACTGACTGACGGGTGCTCTTTGCTTGCGACTATATACATCAAGATTTCTGTAAGCCTACGGTATGACGCAAGCATCGTGAAACTCGAGGTGTATGAAACACCAGTTGAGGGGGTGCGCTTCGCACGGTTTACTATACATATACGTTGAGATTTCTGTAATCCTACAATGTACGACACAAGCAATCGTTAAACCCCGGGAGTATAATGTATGATAAACCGTTTGAAGGGGGGGGGGGGGCGTGGCACGCTCCGTGTGCTGCTATATATACCTCGATATTTATGTAATCCTAAAGCGTATGGTAGAAGCAATCAATATTCTACGTTTAAAAGTAACCAAATATAAAGACGGTATGTGCTTGTTACGATTGTGTCAATTGCAATAGGTTCCTGTTTCGAGCCTGAACTGAGCCACCCCTGTTGTTTTAGGGCAGAGAATGCCTCGTGCTCATGTCGACTGTGGCATGTAAAAGATCCTAGGAGTAGCCATTTGAAATTATGTCACGTTTTGTATTTGCTTCCAGCGCCCTGTCGATCATCTCTGACTTGCACTCGTCTTGGCGTGGGTAGGAAAAATGCCCGAGTTCATGGTGCAATCTTGGCATACTACGGTTTAGTCTTGTTATTATACTTATATTTTTCCTGTTTATTAGTTTTGTAATATTAACTTATTATTTACTTATGTTACTGCTTCCATTCATGTATTTTAATAACTCATTATTCGATCATCTCATTTGAGTAGATTTAATTCATCTCTAATTCTCTCACAAAAAACAAATATTACCTCATCTAATATTTATGCAAATATATCTTCTCCTATTTATATCACCGATAACGAGCATATACAGAGAAGTCCCGTTCCGAATCTTGAGCGAGACACCCGCCCCACGTCGCTTCGTCCGTTTGGTGGGCGTGGCCCTGGACTTCACTCGTATTCAGTACTCAGCATGGCCCGGATTCGAAGGGGATGCGAACAAGGATTAAATAATGCTAACATTAGAAAAATAGCTTCACTCATAACAACCCACTTTGTCATCCAAAATGTTAAACAAACATTTATTAAATATAAATACAAGGCGTCACAAAACTGCTTACGGAGGTAAAATGACAAATATTAAAAAGGTGAGCTATTAGGCAAGCATGATTCAAGTCGGATAAACTAGTAGTGAATCCAAAACACCAGACGAACGCGCTCAAAGCAGGATTAATCGGGTTTTACGCAAAAACCATTTCCCGTTCCGAATCTTGAGCGAGACACCCGCCCCACGTCGCTTCGTC